>PVIR01003627.1:0-85617 GCA_004026965.1 Petromus typicus
TCTCTGGTATGAGAAAATGAAGATGTAAATGAGTCCTAGCATTGTACGTTATATATTGTGAAATAGAAAATGCTCAATGTAAAATAAGGTGAAAGGGGACAATGTTGAGATTGTAACAAAAAAGTAAGGAAACAAATTTTATGTATATGGGGGGGGTGGTAGGGTGGGTAGGGCTATGGGAAAAAATGAGAATTAAGTTGTGTCTTATACTGGTACAAATCCCCATTAAGGAGTTCAATCATGATGTGTATATTTAATGTACCAATAAAGATTAAAAAAAAGAACTGCATTAAATTAAAAAGTTCCTTCACAGGAACATAAACAACTAGCAGAGAGAAGAGACAGTCTATGAAATCAAAAAACTCTGGGCCATCTACACCTTTGTAAAAGGATTAATAAATATAGGAAAAACTCAGAATATTAACAAGAAATTGCATAGGCCACTCAATAAACGGACACATCATAAGAATATACTCTTTCTCAGAAGAGCCAGTAAATACATGTAAAAATGTTCAACATCTTCAACCATTAAAGAACAGCAAATCAAAACTATATTCAGATATCATCTTGCCCCAGTCAGAAAAATATTACCAAGAAGACAAAAAAACAACAAATATTGGCAAGAGTGTTAGGAAAAAGGAACCTTGCTACACTGTTGGTTAGGAAGTAGGAGGGAAACTATTGTTAGACATGAAGTAGAGTATAAGGGAAATCAGGTAGAGGATATAAGAAAGGATGAGGGGCATTTGAGAGTGACATGGTAACAGTTCCATAGAAGTGAGCAAATGGAGGATATGGATATGAACAAAATTATTAGATATATTGACACTCAACATTTTGTAAAATTAATAGGCACCAATAAAATTATTTTTTAAAAAAAGCTTGCAAGACTGCAAAAGAACAGCTAAATTAAGTAGTTACCACTAAGTTTTAATTTTGATAAGGTGAAATAAGTTTTCAGTGAACTTATCTTCTTGTAGCTATTTATTTTATCATCTGGGCAAAATATTATACAACAAATGCTTAGGGGATTGAAGCATAAGTAAAAGCGAATTGTTTGAATGAGAGCAGCAAATTGAAAGTAGAAATCACCAAGAGGTGAGTGACTTGTGTTTGTGTCTTCAACCTCAGTGTAAAATTGAGGTTGCAGTCTGTCAAAGGATGACTCAAGAACCTACAGAAAACTACTCTTTTTTTTTTTTTTTTTTTTAGGTTTTTTGAGACAGGGTCTCGCTTTGTGGTTCAGGCTGGCCCTGAACTCAGCCTCAAACTCACATCACAATCCTCCTGCCTCTGCCTCCCGAGTTCTGGGATTACAGGCGTGAGCCACCACACCCGGCACTGTGGTATGTGGTACTGGTTGCAGCTGGGTGTGGGTCTCCACACCCAGTATTGTTATGTGGTTACCGGGGATCGAACCCGGGTCCTTGCGCTTGCAAGACAGGCGCCGGAACCACTGAGCTAACTCCCCGGCCCCCACTACTCATTTTTTGATAAAAGAAAAAAGACAGAAAATCTGAAGGAAATTTGAAAAAGAGTGATTCAAGAAAGCAGAGGAAAAGTTGTTGGGTTGTCCAGTGGGTCCAATGTGAAAGAAGAAATCTGTAAACAGTACAGCTGATGCAGAAGCTCAAACTGAATTCAGTTTCCAGCTGCTACCCACGACTCATAGAACACTGTCTTCAGGTTCGGTTTTTGTTAGGTTAAAGCAAAGCATCACAATCTGAATGAAACTAACAGAATACAAATATTCTACAACCAATAAAATTCAGAGAAAGAAGCTTAAATACTGAATATAACAAGGACTTAGAAACTGGGCCAGTCAACAGAGAAACATGAGATGAATAGACCATTGGATAAAGATCTTAACACAAATATTGTAGCTATGATCATTAAGGAAAAGGAAATATTTCAAAATTTTAGAAAAAGACAGATTACACTATTTAAAAATTGAACAACATTGTGATGTGATTATTTTCTTTTAAAAAATACAAAATCTCCAGATGTTAATGTTCATCTTTAACAAAAACTATGTAAAATAAAATATTGATAACAATGATTTATAAAATGAATCTAAGGACTATGAAAATAAAACTCAGAGGTATTCAACAATATAGTACAATGAATTTCACACTTGCAACATATGACTTTTAAAGAGATCACAAAATTAAAAATTAAGAATTACCTTTACACAAAAATAAAACATTCACTTAAAACTTATAAACATTTTTATTGAGTGTAAGAAATCAACATTCAAAAGAAAGTACATATATATAGAGAGAGGGGTTAGTTTAAGGGAAATTCAGTGCGCCAGAATGATAATGAGCACGAACTATTGTGAGTGATAATTACATCTCAGATATATATATATATATATATATATATATATGTATGTATGTATGCAGATAGGTGATGGAAGTGGTTAAGAGAATTCACTAGGAATCACTACTGTTCACCTCTTAGGGAAGTAGATCAGGTTTTATTACCAGGCAGTGAGTAGGCCCAGCATTTTTATGGGTCTATCACACAGTGGAGAGGCCCGGCAGCCCTTCCAGGAGCTAGGCAGAAGCCCAGTAGCTCTTCTCACCCCATATCATTGTATAGTGAGTAGGGCCAGCAGTTCCTCCTGGACCATCGCACAGGGAAGAGGTACCGTAACTCTGACACAGGCCTCAATAGGGCACTCTGGCTGCACAGGGATCTGGATCCATGCAGCAGAGGAGCTCAAGGCCTTTAAGGCTGAGCTTTGCAAAATAGAGCATCAGTGAACAGCAAAGAGAGGGTCTTTCTGTGATTCCTTCATGAAAATTAAAGCCCACTGGAAGAAGGAAGAAAGTCTCTGCAATATAGGCCCACCACTCTGCAGTGGCTGGTGATGTGATTGTTTTGCTCAAGGATCTGTCTTGGTGTTCCAGAACTAAGATTGCCTAAGTGCCTACAGACTCAAGGCTTAAGGGCCAAATATACCCAGAAGATGACCCAGGAAATATTCATTCCCAAAGTGTTCCAAATGCCAGCAAGAAAGATACTTTCAATAGGCATTTTACAGACAGCAACCAGGAATTAAATAAAAAATATCCACAACAAAATAGAAATGAGAAAACACCTTAAAAAGGCCCAAACCAAGAAATCCAGATGACCAAAGGGAAATTTAGTGAATAGTGAGATGGACCACCCTGAAACTCAACTAACTAGACTCCCTGAACTGGCAACAAAAGAGGATCTGGAAAAAAGTGCCATCATAAATAATCTCTCAAATAACCACAGAGATAGTGACCATGGTGAGAGTCACAAATAAAAAACAACATGATGGAATTTCAGCATAGTTCACAAATGGAATCCAATAGACAGATTGAAACAGATTTCTAGGAGATTAAAAACTCTATTGAAAGTACACACAGCAAAATAGGCAAATATGAGGAAAGAATCTGAGACATAAAATACAGAATTTCTTAAAAATAGCAAGGGACTATAAGGAATCAATCCAGCAGTTGCTAGATAATACAAAACAGAATAACTTAGGACTGATTAGAGTCAATGAAGAAACAGGAGATAGTGCAAATGACATAAAAAAAAAAAAATCTGCCCATAGATGTAATGGCAGAAAAAACTTCCCAAGAAAGAGAAAAGAATTTACCATATAGATAAGTGAGACATATGGGACTCCAAGTAACTACAATTAAAAAACAAAAAAACAAAACAAAAAAACTACGCCTAGGTACATAATAGTCAAGATACTAGAAACCGAACACAAGAATGAAATATTGAAAACAGCTAGAGAAAAGAAAGAAATTGCATACAAAGGAAAGCCCATAAGAATTATAGCAGAATTTTCTACACAAACCTTCAAGTCAAGAAGAGCCTGGAGTGAAGTATTTCAAATTCTAAAAGTAAACAAACTCCAACCTAAATTAATGTATCCTGCAAAGCTATCTTTCAAAATCAAAGTGAGAATAAGATACTTCCATAACAGAAAACAACTGAGAAATTTCATGAATAACAAAGCAACACTCCTAAAAATTCTAACAAATATCCTTGAAAAAAAGAATGAAAGTCACAACTCCATGAAGCTGAACAGGGTGAAAGCATTAGGTAAGGCAAGAAATTAAATGGAAAGGAGGAAAAATAATAACAATAAAAGAGCCAGTAGCAGGAAAATATCATGACAAGGATAAATAAACACATATCAGTTATAAGCATCCATGTTATCAGCCTCAAGTCACCAATCAAAAGAAAGAAACTGGTAGAATGGACTAAGAAGCAAGATCAACAATGTACTGTGTTCAAGAAACACACTTAACTCAAAAAAGACTGAAAATAAAAAGATGACAAATAATTCTCACTGTGACAGGAATTAAAAAAAAAATCTATGTGATCTTATTTGCAGACAAAGTAGATTTCCAACCAAAATTAATTAAGAAATACAAAGATCACTACACTCATATAAAGCGAAAATTCCAAGAGGAGGAGATGACATATGTATGTATATATGCAACAACTGCTAGTGCATCTAACTATCTAAAACATATATTAATGGTTGTAAAAATCAAATAAGCACTAATATAGTAGTAGGGGGGAACCTCAACACTCTACTACCACAAATAGATCAACTAGACCAAAAAAAAAAAAAAATCAACAATGAAATAGAGAAAATAAACTAAACTTTTGAACAAATGGACTTTATAGATGTCTGCAGAATATTCCACTCTACAAAATCAGAATACACATTCTTTTCAGCTGCATGTGGGTCATTTTCCAAAACAGACCACATGTTGGTTCATAGAGCATGTTTAAATAAATGCAAAAAAAAAAAAAAAAACGTTTAATTATTGCCTGTATACAGGTAGACCATAATTCCTTGAAATTGGAGAAAAAAATTCCAAAAACTTCATAAACATATAGAAATTGAATAACACTCTCCTGAACAACCAATGGGCCACAGAAGAAATGAAAGAAAGCAATTAGATAGTTTCCACATTTAAATGATAATGCCAGTACAGGAGTCTAATGGACACAATGAAGGTAGTTCTACAAAGGAAATTCATACAGTGAATGGCCATACTAGAAAAACAGAACAAGCTCAAATGAACTACCTAACACTAAACCTAAAAAGAAGGACCAGACAAACCCAAAGCTCATACAAGGGAGCAAAAATTTAATACAATGAAGACTAAAAGAATGATACAAAAAAATCAATGAGGTAGTTTTCTGAAAGAATAATATAAAATCTATAAGTTATCAGCCAACTGTATCAGAAATAGAAAAGAAAAAGCTCAAATCCATACAATTAAGAATAAAAAGGATGAAATCACAACAGATCCAGCAGAAATCAAAAGGCTAATCTACACCTACTTTGAGAACCTGGAGTCCATTAAAATGGAAAACACAGAAGAAATAGACAGATTTTTGACAGAAATGAATTAATAAAGTTTAACAAAGAAGATATAAAAATGCCAAACATCCATCAATTTGTAAAATTGCAAATATATTTAAACACCTACCAAGAAAAGTCCTAGTCTTGATGACTTAACTGCTGAATTCTACAGGAAAATTAAGGAAGAGCTAATACTACTACTTTTTAAACTCTTTAATAAAATTGAAAGAGAAGCAATACTCCCAAATTAATTCCTGGAAGCAACCATTACCTTGATTCCAAAAGCAGAAAAAGACCAAACCAAATAGAGGACTAAAGAACAGAGATTAAAAAAAAAAAAAAAAAATCTCACTAAGATACTGGCAAATAGCATATTGAGGATCATCAAGAAGATCATACACCCTGACCAAGTTGAATTCAATCTGGGGAGGCAAGAATAGTTCAACATATATAAATTAATAAATCTGATGTACTACATTAACAGTCAAAGCCAAAAACCATATGATGACCACAATAGAAAAAAAAATGTATGACAAAATCCAAAACCCAATCCTAATAAAAACCTTACAAAAAACTGGGACAGATGGCTTTTATCTCAATCTGATAAAAGCTTTTTATGAAAAACTGACAGCCAGAATCATACTAAATTGTCAGAAACTAAAACTTTTCACTCTAAGATCAGGAACAAGACAGGATGTTCAATAACATTATTCTTGTTCCATATAGTTCTAGAAATAGTTAGCCACAACAATTGGACAAGAGATTGAAATAAAAGTAATAAAAGTAGGAAAGGAAGAAGTTAAACTGTCATTATTTGCTGATGACAAGATATTCTATGTAGAAGAACTCAAAACCTCAGCCAAAAGACTGCTAGACTTACTTATTAGAATCAGTAGAGTAGCTGGATATAAATTCAACACTCAAAAATCAATAGCTTCCCTATTCACAAATAACAGATTGAGAGATAATAATTCCTTTTAAATAATTCCTTTTATAATAGTGCCCCAAAAGTGAAAAATCTAGGAACTGATCTAACAAAGGATGCAAAAAACCTCTACTCTGAAAACTATAGCACTCTAGAAAAAACACTGAAGAGGATATCAGAAAATAGACATTTCTTCTTTTGGGTAAGGAGAATCAATATTGTCAAAATGGCCATACATCCAAAACTGCATACATCCAAAATTGGATCTATATATCCAATGCAATCCCAATTGGCCTCCCAGTAGTACATTTCACAGAACTAGAGAAAAAAAATTCATCTGGAATTTTTGGAAAATATTGGAACCACAAGAGACTTAGAATAGTAAAAGCAATTCCAACAAACAAGGACATGGCAGGGAGTATCAGAATCCCTAACTCAAAACTATGCAACAAAGCCACTGTGATTAAAAATAAATAAATAAATGGCATGGTACTGGCAAAGAAACAAATATGAACATCAGTGAAACAGACTGGACCATCTAAAATAAGTCCTGATATTTTAAGCCACCTCATCTTTGACAAAGTAGCCAAACATTCTCAATGAAGGAATGACAGCCTTTTTAATAAACGGTTCTGGAAAAACTGGGTTTTCACTTGCCACAGATTAAAGCTAGATTTATTTCTCCATTCACCAAACTAAAATCAAAGTGGATTGCAGAATTAAATATTAAAACAGAAACACCAAACTTTCTGGAAAATAGGTTAGGTAGAGCTCTTCAAGACATTAGCATAGGAGAAGACTTTATGAACAAAACTTCAGCAGCTCAAGAACTAGCAGAAAGAATCAACAATTGGGATCTCATCTTACTAGAAAGCTTCTGCACAGTCAGAGAAACCAGTAACAAAGAAAAATACAACCTGCTATGGAGGGGGGGAATTTTTACCAGTCATTCCTCAGACAAAGAACTCCTATCTGGAACATACAAAGAACATTAAAAAAAAATCAGACCCTCCAAATTTAAAAACTCAATTCAAAAACAGACCTTTAAAGTGAACAGACATTTTTCAGATAAAGAAGTGGAAGCAGCAAATAAGCACGTCCAAAAAGGCTCAACATCACTCACTGGTTATTTGAGAGATGCAGATGAAAACAACACTGTGATTCTATTTCATTTTGGAAAGAATGGTTGCTATTGAAACAATCAGTAACAAATTCTGGAGGGGCTGTAGGGAGAAAGGAACCCTGCACTGCTGGTGGAGAGATAGAGCGGTGCAACTACTGTGGAAATTGGTGTGGAAATTTCTTGAATTAGAGGTCCCATTTGATCTTCCTATTTCCCTGTTGGATATATTCATTAAAGAATTAAAAGCATCATACTACCGTGACATACGCACACCCATGTTTATAGCAGCACAATTTGTAATCGTTAAATCTTGGAGACAGCCTAAAAAACTCATCAACTATTAAGTGGATGATACACAAGTTGTGATTTTTAAAAATAAAATAGTGTATTACTCAGCCATCAAGAAAGATAAACTTGAGACACTTAGAGCTAAATGGATGCACCTTTGAGCCATACTCAGAAGGGAAATAAACAGGGCACACATGTATAAATACCGTATCATTTCTCTAGTGTGAGAAACTGAAGGTGTAAATGAGGCCCAGAATGTGTAACAAGTCCTGTGAAACGGGAGGAAATGTTCAAAACGGGAGAAGGGGGACTTGGGAGGAGGGCAGGAGAAAGCAAAGAACGGAAAGAGAACATTTGATAGTTAAAAGATCAGAAACAAAGCTTGTGTACCTAGGGGAATGGAGGGAAATATATTGTCTGTGTTGAATTATAAAACTTTATCTCTTTTTTCCTGAAAAAATAGCCTAAATACTACTTGATAATTTATATTGTAAATATTTAACACTGAAATAATATAAGTTAAGCTTAATATTTTACAAATGACCCAATTCAAGAAAAAAATATTTTCCAAATCACAAAATTAATTTTCGTAATTATACAAAAAAGAAACAAAAATAACCCCTAGGAACAGTCACAAGTGAACCAAGTAAATATCATCTTTCACATATTTAGACAAATAAGAGGCTAAAAAACTTTTAGAGTATTATCTTGACAAAGTCAGACATGTTTTATTTAAAGAGTATTTATCCAATAGAAAAGGACAGGAGTGACTAACAGAGAGGAAAAAGTATGACGTCACAATCTTTCTTTTCTGGTTTCTTATTACTCTATTGGGATTTGAAGGTTCTCTTTTTATCACAATATAAATGATTTAACCAGGGCATAGTCTTTCAGTATTGTTCAAGTTGGGACTAATGAAGCCAGATGAAAACACTCAAACCCTAATATGCTTTCAAACAAATATTAACAAACTATAATTCACTATTTTTCATAAGGAAAATTCTGGGGTCCTCAATGAAATGATAGAACTGCGGGCGGCAAAGCTGTACTTTGTGAGGAATCCATGTCCAAACCCTAAACTCGCACACTGCGTTTTCCCTCACTGCACCAAGAGTTTCCTCAGAAGAGAATTTGAAGTGACAGGAGTTTTTAATCTTCTTAACTTTCTCACTGAACCCAATTGAATGTTCCAACTTCAAACTACTCACCAGAAGTTTCTTCGAGTCAGTTCTAGGAAATACAGTTTCCTGTCTCCTATTAAATGGCTGACGTTTAACTGTTTAAAGAACACAAAGCACTGTCCTTTGGGTCTTCTGCTTAAGCTAATTCTGTTACTTCCAACATTATTCTTAGGTCTCCATGTTTTGAGATAGGTCTTTAAAAGCTTATACGTAAGATATATTTTAAAAATTCTTTTATTTGCTCAGTATACAAATAGGCAGTTAAGGGGCCAGAGATTTAGCTCAGTGGTTCCGGCGCCTGTCTTGCAAGCGCAAGGCCCCCGGTTCAATTCCCGGTATCCATATACAATAATGGGCGTGAAGACTCACCCCAGCAGCAATCAGTACCACATGCCACAATACCGGGTGTGGTGGCTCACACCTGTAATCCCAGCACTGGGGAGGCATAGGCAGGAGGACTGCTGTGATGTGAGTCTGAGGCTGAGCTCAGGGCCAGCCTGAACCACAAAGGGAGACCCTGTCTCAAAACAAACAAACAAACAAACAAATAGGCAGTTAAAAAATAGAGACCAAGAAGAGATAGGAGTGTCAATCTGAAACAGAATAGGCTAAGCTTGTTATATTCATCAGAAATCTTCCCGCAGAATACCTCAGCTGTCTTAGTTCTATTTCAATGATCCTCCTCCTTTTCCCACACACAACACCCTGTATCAAAACTGCTTTGCCTGGCTTAATTTCCACATGCTAATCCATTCAGGTAAGATTGGTCACAGCCTTACCTGTTGGTTTTAGCTTCATATTGTCTTCAGAACAATAAGCATGGATCTGAAAAATGATGAGAAAATGGAAACCTGCTGAAGTCTTTGACAGTTTGACTTTAATTAATTAATTAAAAAAATCTTAGACTGAACCAGCAATGAAGTTTTTGTATTTTTTTTTAAATTTTGATTTCTCCTCAGTTGAGTACTTTAATCTATTTTATAACATTCGTTAGGAAATTTACAAAGATCATTCTTTGAGTAAAGGTATCAAACACCTACCAATAGATCTACACCAAAATCTAGCTTGGCCATCTTCATCATTGAGAGCTACCAATGAATGTCATTTGCTGCTTTAGCACTCTGAGAATATGAAAAAGCTTCTAAGCTTCAACTTCCTTGCTTTAAAATGCAGGGATTAATAGTATCTATTTTACACAACAGCTCTCAAAATCAATAAAAAATTCAAATTAAAAATGCAGTTCAATCTATGGAAAATAGAAGACATATAGTAAATGTTACCTACTGTCATTGATATTATTTGTTTCAATTATTCATTAAAAGATTTAGGATCTTTTGGTTTCCTGACTTAATTTAACACATACTGTACTGAAATATTATAGAAATCACAGTTTAAATTTTAAAAATTAGATTAATTTTTAATATACTCTCAAACTTTTTGCATTAATGATGCTATATTTCTTACAAGTAGAATGTGTCCAGTCATAAATAATTCTAAGTACAGAGCTGTCAACGTATGTTTTTTCAGTTTTCCCTTTTCCTCTGCAGATTTCTAAGAGCAACCTGATAGCACTCAAAACAGTGAGACTATAATGCCAATTTCCTTAGTTTTACTTGAATAGCCAGTAAAATAAATGTGGGGGGTGACTGTTCTATTGATCTTGAAAAAGTGAAAGTAAAATCACCATTGAAACAAATGGAGGCTGATGATTCCCCTGTCACTTTAGATGACATAATTGTTAAATATCATTTCTTTGGAGATGTGTTTGCTGTCGAGATGTATTGACATCAATGAAGATGCCTTCATTATCTGCTCTCCTTGCCTGGATGTTCACGCTGTGAAACTTAGAAAGTGCTTCTGCTGGTAGAGGGCAACAATTTGATGATTTTAATGTTTTTCTCTTTCAATACTCAGCCTTCTTTTTTTTTTTTTTTTTTTTCCTAAATGGCCAAAGGCAGTTGTGCCAGACAGCCTGTCCGATTATTTGGTTTAAGAATCAAACTAAACTCCTAAGTCCAGTTATCACCTTTTTTGACAGATTTTGAAACAGACCACCAGAGCTATACTACAGACTGTCAAAAGAAAGTTGTGTTTCAATTCTATAGCATCCCTAAGGCCTGGTTACCATTTGGTATTCTTAACTTTCTTATTGAATTTTTGCTGAAGTACTCTGGCTTTCTCAGAATTGTCAAGTTGTTCTATTAGCAAGAAAATCTTGTTTGTAAAATGACAATGAAAACATGGCTTAACCCGTATAACGTCAATATACTATTTTTCACCTCTTATGTGAGTATTTGTCATAGTTGAACATGATCATCACTCAGGGAAGAATAAGTTTCTAGAGAGTTCTTCATGCAGTGAGTACAGATTAAAAAAGAATGATCTTATTTTCATTCTATGTGAAACAAATATTTTGGTACAAATCAATTATGTACATTACAAGATGATTTCATAGTTGAAGTTAACAGAACATAGTAAGTTTCTAAACAGAGAAAAAAATTTTTGCAGTACCTGAGATTGATCTAAGGACCTTTTGCTCACAAGGCAAGCATAGTATCCCTGAGCTAAATTTCCAGCTTAACACCTTTTGGAATACATTTTTTTTTCCTAAAAAATGAGTGATAGGCTCATAATTTTTTCTCCATATTCTTGATGTATTCCATTTTCAGGGAACTATTTTTGTAGTTTCTTATATACATTTTAAAATATAAATGTGATGGAACTACCAACTATTAATGGCCCTAGAAATTCGAATACTGAACAGATTATGAACAGTCTAGGTATAAATTGAAAGTAGGCCCAGTTTCTATGGGTGTGAGTGAAGGTTTGTTTTAAAATAAGTTTTTTTCTTTTACATAGGAAATCAGGTAAACTTTGTGCACTGTAGAAAATTTATACCATAATTCTCTCATTTAACAGATATGTGAATACCACCTCAAAGAAAATAATTCCTTTACCCATAATCATATTTATAAAGCTGTGCTATTCTGATCCCCACCTATAAACGATTTGCTATTAATTCATGGTACCAGCCTAAGATCATTCATTAATTACAAATTTTGTCTCCCGTCTGATGTATGTAGCAATAAAGAGAGTTGTGAGAGCCACTCACAAATTGCAACATTCTGATGACTCTCCCTACATCTTGATGTTCCTTGCACAAAACATAAAAGCAGTTTAAAACAAGTTTATAATCTCAAACTCTTCTCTCTCTGAAGTAGAAAAGGAACTGTAGAAAAAAATGCAGAATAAGTTCAAGTACAATTTTCTTTTAGGTAACTTTGATGGAAAGGCAAAACTGAAAGGAAGAATCCTG
Organism: Petromus typicus; assembly: GCA_004026965.1. Classification (NCBI taxonomy): domain Eukaryota; kingdom Metazoa; phylum Chordata; class Mammalia; order Rodentia; family Petromuridae; genus Petromus; species Petromus typicus. Next base: position 12,208 of record PVIR01003627.1, read on the forward strand.
GGAAATCCTGAAATGTAACTGCAAACCTGTGCTATATGATCCAGTCTTCTGCCCCAGATATGATGCAGGCCTGATGAGGAAAAAAAAAAAAAAAAAACTAAAAGAACTAGACAGAAAGCTGGATATCAGAATGAACAATGCTGGTGCAACCAACAGAGGTGCTGGCCAGTCCAAGCCACTGATTTTAATTGGTGTAAAGGCAAACTACATGCAAGGATGTGCACTCATGTAGTTTCTATGGAAACTAATCAAGACTGATAAAGGTATAATAAAGCATTCTCAAATCAGAGACAGAATAGGCAAAATATGTGGTTGTAATTAGAACATTGTCTTTATAAAAAGGTTTTAGTTGTGAGAATGTAATTTTGGTGCAAGTTACTCATTTTTTAAAAAAATTGATTTTATTGGTACAATTTATATATGCATTGCGATCACATTCAACATTGAGGGTTTTATGCCAGTACATGACACAACTTCATTCTCAATTTTCCCATTTCCCTGCCCTCCCTACAACTTCCTTTCCCCTGTATACATAAATTTTATTTCCTTTTTTTACCATCAAATTTGTTTTCCCCTCTTTACTAGCTCCTACCTACACTTTTCCCTTTGAACATTTTCTTCCTATTTAACAATACCTATTATACATGTTAGAACTCATTTACACCCTCAGTTTCTCATACTAGAGAAACGATACAGTATTTATACATCTGTGTTCTATTTATTTCACTTATGAGTATGTCCTCAAGGTACATTCATTTGAGTATAAATGACTCAAACTTATCCTTCTTTATGGCAGAGTAATACTCTATTTTATTTAAAAAGAAAAAAAGTCACATCTTCATCTAGTCTTCAGTTGATGGGCATTTGGGCTGTCTCCAAGATTTGGCTATCACAAACTGAGCTGCTACAAACATGGGTGCACGTAAGTCACTGTGATATGAATCTTTTAATTCTTTCATGTATATATCTAGCAGGGTAATAGCAAGGTCAAATGGGACCTCTAACCCTAGTTTTTTTGATGAATTTCCACCCTAATCTCCAAAGGGGTTGCATGGCACCAGCTACTCTGACCTCAGCACATAGGCTTCAGCTGGACTCACGTCTCTGAAAGCCAAGTGTGAGGTTAACTCTTTACAGCTTATTTTGGGGCCTAATCAATATTGTAGTCTCTTGCAAAAGAATATTTTGTACTCTAAGGGTAGACAGTTAAATTTTGGCAGCATAACTTTCTTTTCTAATGCAAATATAATTCCCACTAGCAGTAATTTCACAATATCCATATTTTTGTATATTTCACCAAATACATATACATAAAAATAGAAGAAAAATATTCACATAAAACTTTTTTTGGCCTTATGCACAAATCATTTTCTCACAATATTTATTCTTCAAAGTTTCTTTACATTTTTAAAGATCATGAGCTCTATACACTTCTAGCATTTCACTTTAGTAGGCAGACATCTATCCAATAATTCAGAACTTTACACTGTGACCACTGGTAATAAAATGTAATATTAAAAAAAAAGAAAGAAAGAAAACTCTATTGGAGCTGCTCTGTGCTTATGATATCAATATTGCTGGTCTGGTTATTCTTATTCAGGTACATGACAATGTACTCAATAACTTGTTTAATACTTAATGTTGATAGGATTATTCTTATTGTAATGGGTCAGACTAAATAAGCATTTTGGAATACATGGTAATTTTAAATATACATTGAATAAAATGTCTTTAGAATAGTTTTAAGGTATATATTATTATTTTAAAAAGGAAAAATCTTTTTATCTATTGTAATTATGTTTCATGAATTATGTACAGCAGTAACTCTTCTAAATAATTCTCCAGAATTACTTTTACTATATTTGTTTGCTTGCTTTCTTTCGTCCTTTATTTCTTTCCTGTGAGATGGGGGTCTCCCAGCCCAGGCTGGCCTTGAAGTTAAGGCAATCCTCCTGCTTTAACCTTCCCAGTGGTAGAATTACAGATGTACACCTTCACACTTGAATCTCTGACTAGTTTTAACCACTGTTCTCAGAAGAGAAGTAGAAGAATTAAACAGACTGTTTGCTTGATATGTATTTATTATCCAGCAAAATAACTTGAAATATATAGTATAAACCTATTGCTTACTGCCTGTACACCTTAACAGAAATATAACGTGCATTCTATATGGATAAAATCAGTTGTGGTAATTAGTTTACTTTAAAACCAATAAAACACAGCAAAATTATAGTGTTGAGCATTCTTCAAACTTATAAGAATACACTTTTTATCATTTTTTATCATTTAGAATTCTTCCAATCAGATTAGGAAAGGGATGTGCAAAACTATGACCATTGATTTTGTTCATCACATGCAACAAATTCCAGGATATCCAGTAACTAAACTCAGATAAAGAACACTGGTTTCAAAAAGCTTTATTGAACAAAATGCACTTATAATTTCTTACTGTTAGTTTTTCTTTATATTAGCAGCATTGCTACCATTTTACAAATCAAATTTTTTCATTTCCTCAACCATGTATATAAATCTTAATTATTTAGTGTCCTATACTTCTAAGGCAAACTGTACTTCTGGAAATCATGCACAAAACTATGCAATTCTTTTCAATACTTTTTCATTATTAATTCCATTAGGATGTTTAAATATGCTTCTTGAAATTGTTTTTATATAACTAGATGATAGCAGAGTTTAAAGTCTGCTCAGTGGCATGGATTCCCTGCAGTATTCTCATTTATTTCACTTGAAAAGACAAAAAGTACACTTAAGGCTGTGCATAATACTAACAAAAATGAAGTAGAAGTTGATGCTGGAGTTCAAAACACCAGATGATTGTTTAAATTATAAAAATTGACATCAGTAAAAAGCTAATTGCCATGACCAACTCTCAAAACACTCCACCTTAAACTTTATATTTTCATTCTTGTTACTTTCAAAAGTGGTTCTAAAAATGCTCTTTTGTGAATTTCTTCATGAGGTCTGATCAAAGGTACTAGAAATACAGCTGTCAAGCACCATCCAATGGAAAAGCAGGCTCATAAAATCATTATGGCTTCTCCTCATCCAGCTTGTTCATCAGATCAGGCTCTGTGGAATTTCTGCTGGTTCCTCTGTCAAAATGACCATGAAAGAAAAAGACTGAATTGCTACAGAACCTCAAGGCAGCCACAACAGAGTAGTAACACTCATGAAAAAGAACTAGAACTGCTTCAGAAAGCAACAAGAACAGTAGTGAAAATATTTCCAAGTCAGGGATGAATGTTCTCAAGGGAATTAATTAATTTTATTTGTATAAATGTTAATTTAAATATTCACTCCAGTTTTTCAATCACATCTCATATTTTGAAGAGTGAAAACAAAAACAAAAATTTGGGACTCGGTGAGGCTGAGGTAGGAAATAACAGGCTGTTATTTTCTCAGGCTGTCTATGTAATAGCTATCTATGCTCCCTGCATTCTCTTCCTGACTATCTCTTGTGACTCTTTCCCATCTAATGACTATGGTAAGATGACCCCAGAAATCTAAAAGTGTAGTTATTCTATAGCTTCTGTCCTGGAGTAACTCAGTTTAAAATAATTAAAACTTGCTCAAAATGACTTCTGATTAAATTCTCTTAGACACAGCAAGAACTATTAGGTTTTCTTGTCCAATTCTAGCCTGCTGTAGAAAAGGAGTCACTTTTAGGGAAAGTCTTTTGCTTTTTAGTTTGCAGTAACTGTTGATTTTTCTTAGGACTGGCACTACTGACCTGGTCCACTGTGTCTCCCTTTCTTAGGAATTATGCTCAAGACTTACTATATGTTTGCAGAGATGAGATCTCATAGCCAGGAGCCAGACTACTTCCATCTTTTTCTTTTAATTCAAATCTTTATTGGTACATTATATATATATGCATATTATCATCACATTCAACATTGAGTTTGTACCAGTATATGACACGACTTGATTCTCATTTCTTCCCATTCCCCCAACTATTCTACAACCCCTCACCCGCTATATACATAAGCTTTCCTTTGCTTATTATTATCACATTCCTTTTCCCCTTGTTTTTTACCCCTGCACCCTATTTCCTTTCAAATATTTTCTATTTTACAATATCTATTATATATACTAGAACTCATTTACATCTTCATTTTCTCATACTCCCATCTTTTTCCCCAAACTGTCTCCAGATTCTCCAGTTTCTCTGTGGTTTCTCCTTCTTCTGTGAGCCTGTTGTTAATTCTTCACTAATGTGTAGTTTTCCAGGAGTCAAATTTCATATTTTGGAGAAGTTATATTTTGCTGCCGATCTTCACTTGGGCATTTAAAAATATTTTTCCTTTCTATTGTATTTGGATCATTGTCATAGGTAGCTGTTCTCATTGTCTTCCTTGTTAATTTATTCAGTAGCTTCTGAATGAAAAGTAAAATGTGGGTTGGCCATTGAAACAAGGTGATAGATCACTCTAAAGAATTGTATGCATTTCATCAAGTATTAGAATAAATATTATATAAAAATTTGGAAAATATTTTGTTAATTTCCAGTTTATCTTTTCTTCTTATTCATTCTAACATGACTCTTCTGATTACATTTCCTTTTTCAAGCTCTGCTATTTTCTCCCCTTTTCTTCCTTTGACTCTCCCTCCATTAAGCCTTCCTCTCACCCTTTTACTGATAATCATGAGTAGTGTCTTTACATTGGTAAGCTGAATTACTTTTCAGATATCAACTTGTTATTAGGTCCTGTCTCCAAAAGCTCCCATGGCTTTTGTGTGTGCTAGGATCAACACCCAGGTATTTTTATTCTTATTTTTATTCTTTTTTAAAAAATAAAATTTAAACTTTATATTCTATCTTATTCTCAACATCCTTTACAGTTATTTATTATCTTATAGTTTACATTGGCATTTTTAATCTGATATTTTAAATTTTCCTACAGTCACTAAATTATTCTTGAAATTTTGGATTATGGTAATACATACACTGATTATGGGTCTAACAATTTCATTGGCAATTTCTGGCCAATAACTTTATATGGACATTTTATATAATGGGAAGAGAAGATTACAGAGATTATGAAATGAAATGTATCTTGGTAGCTGACCAATCACATCCTGACTCTAATAATTTTTACTATATATTTCATATATATGGGAATATAAATATAAATATATATTATATAATATATATAAAAATTATATAAATATATATAAATCATATATATGATCTGTATAGATAGGTAGCTATATGTACATATATTTTTAAAGGCCACTGAACACTATCCTAACCTCCAAGTAAGCATCACAATTTTCCTCTTGATATTTTTGTTATAAGCAGCTAAAATCTGAAAAAGGCAACTTAATATTCAATGCACTAATATTGTTGTCAGTGTTGTGAAGTACAGAAGAAATTACTGAGGATACAAAATATGCAGAGAAACAGAAAATACTTGCTTACTTGATTTTGCTGAAAACTTTTTAGTGATTTATATAACACGTATATAAATTTATTTTTCCCACATATAAACTATTAATGGTAGCCACATTTTTTAAAAATAACGACAATCTCATGGAGAATGTTATTTTTTTCCATTAGAACTAAAGCTATTAAATCTATTATCCATTTTTGTTTCCTTGTCAAAGCAATCTGTCTCTTTGCTTTGCCCCTATTAATGCCAGATTGAAAAATTGAATCTGTTCTGTAAGTTAGTCTCTAACCTCTTTTATTATTTGAAAGAGAGTTTAGTGCTTGGAAACTTGCTTGGGGAAATAGAATTCCCTTCCTAAAATTTTCCATTGCAGAAACTTCAGCATTGTGAGCATGTTCGCCATAGAGCCCTTGGCCTGCTTTTGAAGAACTACTGAACAAAAGAACTGAGGTCAGTACAGGGCTTCTCAGAGACTCAGCTAATTCATATGTTGCAGGTAATGCGGATCCTTTCTCCTGAAATAAACAGCCACGCTTTGTCACGACTACTGCACACGGGTGGAGGAAGGGCAGAGTTTATCTGGTCTATGGGCTTGGTACTCCTATGAAGAAAATCTAACAAGCCTAAGTTTCAGATACTTTAAAACACATAGATTCTTTTTCCCACATTAACTGACGGTATTTGTTGTTTGAAAAATTATCCTTAGTATACATAATTTGTATATATTGTATGAGTTAGCATGATTCAAGGACTCACCACAGAACATTTCATGGATGAAGCAATTTCACAAAACAAAAAGAAAGAGGAAAAAAAAAAAACCAACCGAACAAAAAAAACCTTGTTCTCTTCCCTACATCATGGTGCGCAAGGCTGGATTGTTCCTTCAGGCTAAAACTTGCAGGAATTGTAAGGCTCACGTCACTGATTTTTCCTGCATGTCTTACTCTGCAAGGTATGGAAGAGTATTTGTGTATATTTTGTCCTACTTCTAGTTGTTTACAGTTGGTAAATAAAGGCATTCCCACTCACTCCTCAGGATGAGCTGCATGAAACTTTGCACTCATTTCTGGATTCTAAACTCTTACATTCATCAACGGCCTTCCTATGGAAGTGTGTGACTCAAACATATCTATGAATTTTCACCAAGGAATCATAATTATTTATACGGTAGGTAAAAAAATAAAACACTATGGGCACCCAAACTTCATTGTATGCCTGTTTTAAATCCCTAAAATCACTATTTTGACTTCCAAAATTACTTATGAGTTTTGACTATTTTTGAATTTTATGTATAACATATATTCCTCTGTGCCCCATTTAGTTTGCATAACATCATGTTTTGTAAAAAGTGTTTCATGTATGGCTCATACACGAGTCTAAATTATATATATATATAGAGAGAGATAGATAGATAGATATAGATATATGTATATAGATATAGATATATGTATGTATATATATGTATGTAGATATATATTATATAGATAGATAGATAGATATAATATTGAGCAATAACAGGCTTACACTATTACTAGATGGTGCTACCATAGATACTCCTGTATACTTGTTTGTAGAACATGTGTACAAACTCTATCAAGTCATCTGTGGAGAAGTTTAATTATTGAGCAAAAGTACATGTTAATTTACTACAAATCATATTGGAAAATATTTTTTTCAAAGAAATATTTGTTCAAGTCCATTAATAATGTTTCTTTTTTAAGAAAAATTTTTTATATTTTAAAATATCTTTTTGGTATATTATGAATACACATTATAATCACATTCAACATTAAGAGTTTGTACAATCCCTGTGGAGATCAGTTTGGAGATTCCTCAAAACGCTAGGATTAGAGGTCACATTTGACTCCAGCCATAGCTCTGCTAAGTATATACACAAAAGAACTAAGACTCATCACAGTGACATATGTGCACCCATGTTTATAGCAGCTCAGTTTATGATTGCTAAATCTTAGAAACAACCCAAACGTCCATCAACTGGAGACTGGGTAAGAAAGCTGTGGTTTTTCTACACAATGGAGTATTACTCTGCCATAAAAAGATAAGTTTGAATCACTTATACTTAAATGGACATACTTTGAGGATATCCTCATAAGTGAAATAAATAGATCACAGATAGGTAAATATCGCATCTTTCCTCTGATATAAGAAAATAAAGATATAAATGAGTTCTAGAATTGTGTTATATATTGTGAAATAGAAAATACTCAAAGTGAAATAGGGTGAAGGGGGAAAAATAATGAGATTATAACAAAAAAGGAAGAAAAGAAAGTTTATGTATATAGGGGTGGGGTGGTAGGGCGGGTAGGGTTATGGGAAAAATGAAAATTAAGTTATATCATATACTGGTACAAATTCTCATTGTGGAGTGCAATCATGATGTGTATATGTAATGTACCAATAAAGATTTCAATTTAAAAAAAAAAGAGTTTTGGGGGCGAGGGAGTTACTTCAGTGGTTCCGGTGCAAGTCTTGCAAGCGCAAGGACCCGATTCCATCCCCAGTAACCACATACCATACTGGGCATGGAGACTCACACCCAGCAGCAACCAGTACCACATACCGTAGTCCCAGGTGTGGTGGCTCATGCCTGTAATACCAGCACTCAGCAGGCAGAGGCAGGAGGATTGTTGTGATGTGAGTTTGAGGATGAGCTCAGGGCCAGGCTGAACCACAAAGCCAGAAAAAAAAAAAAAAAAAAAAAAGGCAGTTAAAAAATAGAGACCAATACTATAAAAGAACCACATCTTCTTTATTCTGTCTCCAGTTGATGGACATTTGTGTTGTTTCCAAGACTTAGAAATCATAAACTGAGCTGCTGTAAACATGGGTGCACATATGTCGCTATGAAATGACTCTTAATTCCTATGTGTATATGCCTAGCAGAGCAATGGCTGGGTCAAATGGGATCTCCAATCCTAGTTTTTTGAGGAATCTCCACACTGATCTCCACAGAGGTTGTACGAGTCTACATTCCCACCAACAGTGGAGAAGGGTTCCCTTTTCTCTGCAGCCTGGCCAATATTTGTTGCTGGCTAATTCTGACATGGCAGCCATTCTTTGTGGAGTAAGATGAAATCTCAGTGTTGTTTTCATCTGAATCTCTTGAATGACTAATGATGTTGAGCATTTCTTCATAAACTTCTAGCTGCTCTTACTTCTTCCTCTGAAAAGTGTCTATTCACTTCAGATGCTCATTTTTGAATTGGGTCTTTAAATTTGGGTGGACTGATTTTTAAAAATCTCTTTATATATTCTAGATAGTAGCCATCTATCTGAGGAACAGGTGGTAAAGAATTTTTCCCACATTGTTGGCAGCCTATTCACTCTGTTGGTGGTTTCCTTTCAGGTCACAGATGTGTAAATATCATATCTTTTCTTTGGTATGAGAATATGAAGTTGTAAATGAGTTGTAGTATGTTTAGTTGATATTGAGAAGTAGAAAATATTTAAAGGAAAAAGTGTAAGGGTAAATAACGAGGGGAAAATGAATGTGGTAATAATAAAGAAAAAAGAGAATAAAGATTGTGTATATAGGGGGCAGGGGGATACAGAGTGGGGGAAAAGGGAAAAAATGAGAATCAAGTTATGTCATATTCTGGTATAAACTCTTAATGTTGAATGTGATTATCATGTGTATTCATAATGTACCAATAAAGATCATTAAAAAAAACTGTTTTAGTTTTGTCAGACAAGATCTCACTTTGCAGTTATGGCCCTGAACTTACTGTGTAGCCAAGATTAGCCTCAAACTCGCTGCAATCCTCCTGCTTTGCCTCACGAGTGCTGGGATTACATTTGAGCCACCACGCCCAGTAAGTCCATTAATAATGTGCAATATTACCACATGATTCAGGTCCTCAGAAATACATGTGTTTTCAGCCTACTTCATTCTAATTATTCATTCAATATAATTAGTATCATAGGGTAGTTTAAAGTTCCATTTTCCTAAAAAAAAAAAAAATTCGAATTTCTTGATGCCATAAAAGTTGAACTCCTTTTCACGCTTTATTACCCTTATGAATATATTTTGTGAAAGGTCTTACAAATCTTGTGTATTTTGTATTGGCTTCCCTCTTTTCAAAATTCTTAAGTCTACTTGTTGAAATTCTTTCTGTAATTTGTAACAGATCATTTTTCAAGTTTATAAATTACAAATATTTGCCACTGTTACTTGCTTTTCACTACGTTAGCAAAAACATTATTTTAATCTAGTATAAATTACTGTTTTTCTCTAATGGTTTGTAGGACACAGAGGGAGAAGATGCAGTTAGAATCCTCGTGGCACACTCCAGTCCCCCATGAGTCCCACAGCAAAAAGATTAACAACCAATAAACAACAAAATTGGAACCTTGAGGAAATAGCTGAGCCCAGGCTAGACTCTTGCTGCTCTGAACAGTGCCAGCAAAAGGCCAAATACCACACAAGCAGAAAGAAAAAACCACTAGCTCTTCTCACCTTTATTTATACCAAACTTTCACACCCCTAATCCTAGCATCCATAAAACAGGGCGGTCCCACAATAATCCGTGTATTTGAAGATCCCGTATGGCAGGGCAGACATCCTTATATCCATTAAGTAAATCAGAGTAAATGTTAAGGCAAATAACCCTAGTGCAGTTATCCTTGTAGTTTAAAATCTCGAAGGGCGGGGCAGATGTCCGCAATAATCCCAGCAGTTGGTTGGGCAGGGGAGGGCAGACATCGTAAATCCAAGTAAGTAAAACGTAAATCAGAGTAAATCGCCCCCAGTTCCTGACTACGATTCATTTCCGTTTAACTTTGCTTTGATTGTAGCTTACTATTTGTAAGCATTGCTTAATCATTTTCAACATATCGCCCTCTCTCTCTCCCTCTGTCTCTTTCTGTTCCTCTCTCTCTCCTTCGCTCTGTCCGTTTTTCTCTCTTCTGCTAATTAAAAATCTTTGTTGCTTTTCATATTCTGAATTTGATTTTTCACATGGATGAAGTAAGGTTCTTGATTTACTTTACCTATACAGACATTTAATTAACAGTATGATTTACTGAAAGCATCAAATTTTCTGTTGTCCTGAGGAATTACCTCATAGAATATATTTTTATAAAAATGTTATTTATAAAATTCTATAAATATGAGAATATAAATACATAATATTTATATAACTATATCTGGATGGATATAGGTATCTCAGTTTCAGTATCATAAACAGTCTTAAATTAGTTGATTTTCAGTTTTTGCTACATTCAACTTTGAAAAGTTTATGAATTTCTTAATTATAAATATTCCTGAGCCAGGAATTTAGCTCAGTGGTGCCACCACTTGCTTTACAAGCATATGGTCATAAATTCGATCTTCAGCAAAAGAAAAAAAGAAAAGAAAGAGAGAAATAAAGAAAGAATATTTCTTGTTTTGTGTGTATGTTATAATACTGTAAATAAATATATTTTTAAAACTAATTGAAATTGACAGTAAACTTAGTATTCGCACAAAAGTAGATGCCAGAGAGGTGAACAAGTTCAAAATATCAAGGTTGTATGTTTTCAAATTTTAACAGCTATATTTATCTGGGAAAGAATGACAAAATAACACTTAAAATAAAAGTAACCTAACATTTTCATTACTAAACTTTAACATGAATAGTGTTGACTACAAAATAAATAATAAGAAATAATCAAGGTGTTTTTATTAGTCATCATCAGTTACTCTTTTTAAACCTAAATTTCAAATAAAAATATAGAGAACTCGAATCAAACTGCAATACATCAACAAAGATGAAAGTACTGTCTTAATCTGGTTTGAACTGGCTGTGGAAATATCCTGGCAGAAAAATTAGTCAGACCTCCTGCATATGAATAACATTATCATAGAACCCACAATTATTAAACATATTTTAAAGTTTTTATCTCATATTAAATTAAGGACTAAATCAAAATTATTTATTTTTAGATAATTTTTTAGACTTGTAGCAAAATTCAACAGAATATACAGATTTCCCATATTGCTCTGTCTTCTCATAGTTTCTCCTTCCCTCCCATCCGCATCTATACCACTATGGTGCATTTATTATAATCAATGAACTTTTGTTGGTAGACCATTATTCACTCAAAATCCATTATATCTATTAGCATTTACTCTTGCTTTGTAATTACGGGGTTTTCACAAATGCATGACATGTATCATAATCATAGTACCATGTAGAATCATTTCACTCTCCTAAAAATTTTCTGTGATTACCTTAGTCTCCCTTCTCTTTCATCTAAACTCTATGGGTTCCTGATCTTTTATTTTTTCCAGGTTTTTTTTTTTCTTTTCTAGAATGTCATGTTCCTTAAATCATGTATTTGCCTTCTCAAAATGGCTTCTTTTACTAAACTGGCATACATTTTTAGGTCTTAGAATCTTTTGCGGGTTTATAGAGCATTTCTTCTTAGCAATGAATTATATTCCGTTATTAAGCTATCCCAAATCTTGTTTATCCTTTCACTGAGAAAGGGATATCTTTGTTGCTTCCAAGCTGGGGAATTATGAATAAAGCTGCTGTAAACATAAGTGTGCTGGTCTTTGGATAAATGTAAAAGTTTTTTACTTTATTTGGAAAAGTACTAAGGAAAATATTTGCCACATCATATTGTAAGATGTTTAGTCTTTAAAGTTCTTTCACATTATTTTCTGAACTAGTTGGACCATTTGAACTTCATATCAGCAGTCAAGGAGAGATGTTACACAGCATCCTGCTCAGTATCTCTTACTGTCACTTTCTGAATTTTGGCGATTGTTTAGTAGGATAATCTCATCTTATTTTTCCCCACCCTAAAGATATACGATAGAAATACATTTTCATTTGCTTGTCACGCATTTATATTCTTTAATTAAATGCCTGACCAGGTCGTTTGCTCATGTTTAATGAGTTTTTTTCATTTTCCAATGTCAAGTTGTAAGAGATTTTTGTATATTTTTGCATAACAGTGTTTATCAGATACATCTATGAGAAATACTTTCTCACATTTTATAATTTATCATTTCTTAAAAGAAGCATTCACAGAGCTTTAGACCTTCATAAGATTATATTAACTATTTTACCAATAATTTATTTCATGGATAGTGATTGCAATTGCATTTAAAAAGTCATCACCATGACAGTGTTTATCTTATATCATCTCATTTGTTAAGATTTTAAGTCTCATGTTACTTTAAAACTTTATTTGGTAAACTATTAGTTAAAGAACTAGAATATTTGTCAGAATTATTGATATCACAATGCTGCTATAAAAATTTACATATCAATGTTTTTTTAGATTTAAAAAAATAAGTCTATTAGAATTAGCAACATCTACTTCTGGTCAGGTCAAGTTGGCTGTGTGGAGTAATTGCAGATAATATACTTTATTTATTTGGGTTTACAATTCTGACTATATATTTTTGCATTATATACTATCGTAAAATTCAGCGGTTTAAACATATTTTTAAACAAGGATCTGGACTGTATCTCATGTGCAGGGCCCTGGATTCAATCTCTGCTACTAAAACAAAAACACATAGCTCAGGGAACAATGTCTAAAAAGTTCTCCTTGAAGAAATGACGCAGATTTGAAAAGTGACATTGTGTTAATTATGAGAAGAGTGTTCTGTGGAAAAAAATACCAACATCAAAGTTTCAAGTTCCATTAATTAAAATAATGAGAATATTGATAGGGATAAGGATGTTGATGAGGGGATAGCATAGTGAGTGAAGGGAAATCTATGGGATGTGATGGATACAGTGTACATATTTCGTATGACTTGGTGGGTACGGCATGTACTTTACATTTTACTCTTCATTAGAATGAAAATATACAAAAAGGTACTAAAAGGAAAAATGCCAAGATGATTTAGATTTTGTTATGACACAAAATCAAAATATCCAATGGAATATTTTTTTATTGTTTGACTTCAGCATGACAGTCTAATTTAATAGTGTGTCAAAGTAAATTACTCTGCTGATTTTAAAAAACACAATTACTTTCTTCAAAATAAATGTTAAACTAATTAAAATATTTTAGTCCAAAGAATTGTAAGTAAATATATCATTTAAGCAGATCTTCATTTATATTTAGAATAGAACAAGAGTTTCTTTCAGCTGTTATTACAGAAATGATTTTGTAGCTTTTCACCTGGTTTCCTGAAGAAAGCTATTTGCATCTGATCTTATCTGAGACATGAGAGTCAGCAGACAGTCTTGGCCCCACCGTGATTACTGTGAATACTGGGAAAGATCTGGAAATCTGTATGAGACAAGCACTTTGAGCTTTCTGTAACTGCAGAAAATTCTCAACTATAGGAATTAGCCTGATTCTTATTTATGGCACTTTTGCAATTGCATCTGTGTAATTATTTATAGCACTCTAAACAAGAAGAACACAGGTTATGTGGCAGATTATTTAGTCAGACCATCTGGATCTTAAGTATTGCCACATGAATTTAAACTCCTGAGTTGTGTCCTGGAGGTCATTTTAGCTACCTCGCCCAGCTGCCTCACCAATTAATTCCCGAACAAAAATGAACCTTTCCTTGATTCTATTATTTCTTTCCAAATGATTCTATCATTTCTTTTCAAATCAAAAATGAGTGAAATATTCTTTTTGGATTATCATTCATATTCTCAAAAAAGTCTTTGCTATGTAATGTACAGATGTATGCTTCATTTCATAATTCAATAATTACAGTTTTTCTACTTATGTTAATAAATTGTGCATCACTAGATCTTGGGTAATTTATATAATCACCGCAATGCTTAACTGGAATATGAAAATAGTATATTTTGTATTAGAGTGTAATACAAAAATTAGCATTTAATGTTTAAGGAAATTATGTATATGTTCAATCTGTGATCAATACATTTAATTGTTTAAAATAGATTTATTTAATCTCAAAATTTATTCTATAATATCATTGAGATGACTTGTTATAGGTAGCCTGGAAAAGAACCACATTATTTTTCAAAATGATATTTTAAGGTAAATTACTCAAAATATCTTCTAGGGACCAGATATAAAGTACATTTAAAAGTTAAAATATGCTTACATATTTGAATGTGCATAAAATTGTGATTTTTTAAGCCATACTGCCAACAAGCACAGTCATGAAGATTACTGTCCCTATGTAATATTAGAAGACATTTAAGAGAGTATTTCAACCTTGGTTGTACCTATAGTTTTATTAAATATTTTAAAATAAAAAGTAGTTTTAATGTTTATTTGACATCTTAAACTGGAAATCATATTTTGTTCTGTGATTTGTATCCTGTTCTGCTGTGGCAAAGAGGAATAGGTCCTATTATAGCCACGTTATAGCTCAGTGTCACAGCCAAGTGACACAGCTCAGAGGCACTGCTGAGTGTTACAGCTCTGGGTTGCAGCTCTCACAATTTGAAGAGAATCCTAAGGTAACTTAAAGGAGTGGAGTAAAATCTCTTGTTATGCTGGCAGGCTCGGTGGAATTCATACTCTGAAGCCTGAGTGGTTGGCTGGAAACAGGTGCTGCCTCATCTAGTGTCTATGGGGTAGGTGAGCATGTTTGCTGACGGAGCACTGTGGAGTTACAGACCATCCTGGAAGAGGCAGAGCTAGCAGAACATTCCTAAGAGACCAGGAATTCAGTTACAAAGCATTTTGATGTATTGGCAGAGGCAGCTGCCCAGTAGCACAGACTGTTACATTGCTGGAACAAAATATTCTGAGGAAAAAACATGGAGGCAGCCAAGTGTCTGTTTTACTGTAAGGTGCTGTTATATCAGGTCCACTCTCCTGTGTTGCAAGTTGCCTTGTGGGGTGGTAAGGTGAATGTTGTATTCCAAAATATATTTTCAAACACGTTTTCCTCCATGATTTTAAAAGCAATTGCTTATTCAGAATTTCCCTCAAATGTCTTGCTCTTCGTGTCTTTGACCAGTGTTTACTCAACCAAAAATATTCATCACATTCCCTCTCATCCATATAAATCCTATCAATGAGTTCACCTCAACTATCACGCCCTTTATTCAACATTCCCAGCATTCATAATCAGAAGATATTATCATTATTTGTACTTTCAATAGTACGAGCTCACATTCTTTTTTTAGTGCTGATTGATTTCTGAGATTTCATGAAAAGTATATTTTGTAAATTTTCTCAATTTACCTCAGTAATAGTGTAACTGAGATTAGTATCACTTTATAAATATTCCTTTTTGTTTTTCTTTGTGTGAAAATTATAATGAAAAGAACTTATGAATAATTTACAAATATTACACATTAAAATCCATATTAGAATTTAGAATCCAAACTCTTAATTGTACATTATGTCCTTATATTTATTAAATTTTCTATTTTAAGCATAAATAACTAGTCTTCCTCTGTAGATTTTAAACTTCTAGAATCTGTATATTACAGCATACCTTGATTAGTCAGTTTGACAGAATAAATATTTGTGAAGTATTAATACTTATACTGTAAAATCTTTATTTCATTTTTATTCTAGAATTAACATTTTGGAAGTATTAACTCTGTATGTTTGTATAAGAATGTAGAAAAACTTTGGTAGGAATTCAGTAACAGAATCCTTTTGCTACTGAAATACCATCCGTGTTTGTGTCTTGTGAAATCATGGGAACCAGCATTTCCTTCTTTAATGCTTGAAAGCCCAGAGTGTGAACCCCAGCACCACCATCACAATAACAAAATAACTTCCTTCTTTTACAAAGCACTTCAGCATTAATGGAAGATTAGTGGTTTTCTGAACATCCAGTATAACTGTTCATTTGCATTTCTGACCTTGTGTTTCTGCCAGCTAAATGCTCAATAGATTTTTATTTATATTTCAATTGAATTTATAAAATGAAATGGCAGTGATGATTTATAAATAAAATAAGCAATAATTTACTTCATTTTTGTCACTTACTGTCATTATTTTAGGGCACTGAGTTTTACATCTTTATTTTTTCTCTGTTATCAGCACATTAAATCTATACTATTCTATAGATAAGATGAAATACAAGGCAACACTTAACTCTATTTACCAAGTTGCCTGTGACTGTAGTATCTAATATAAACAGGCAAATGATTTATTTGAACAGTATTTCAAATTAAATAAATACTAAAATCTGACATACCATAAGAAAAAACTAATTTGCTTTTTAAATGTTTTTGCTATATAAAAATATAGTACAATTTATTGCAAAATAGCCTCTTTTAAAACTTATATTTTAAAATAAAAATATATTGAAATGTTTGAGAAAAATGTAAGAAAAACATAAACAGGTAGTGATTTCACTTACTGAATAGTGATTTCATTTACTCACATTCCACTTACTGAAAAGTGATTTTTTTTACTATTTAAAAAGACTAATATGATAAAATATTTACTGAATAGATACAAATAGTAAATGAGAAACGTTTTTCAGCATATTTTTTGATCTTTACTAAAAAAACAAGAGATCTGTGAGTAATCCTTTGCCCAATTTAGAAATTTGTATTAATCCCTTAAATGGTGCAAATCTAATCATCCTGGAATTCATTCTGTGCTTATATGAAATATATTGTTATATACAACTAAAAAACTACATCTGAACTCAGTCTCATCCACACTTTCAACATCGACTCTTTATATCCTAATTCACCTAGAAATGAATCAGAACCATAAATTTTGCAAAATTTTCAGTGATTTGAATAAATTTTCATTAGATTTTGCAAATTTGAATTTTGACTTTTACAAATTTGATTTTTTTTTTCTGATCATGCAATCTCTTTTGGGATTAACTATTTTTTCATGTTTTATTGATAGTATATAAATGAGTGTTCTGTGTTATTTCAGCAAACAGAGCAGGAAGTTGGTATGTAGGACATAATCAGATAATGCTCTCAGGAACTAGACTTGAAAAGGAGAATGACGGCAAACTGAGAGAAGAAATAATAAGTCAGACTGAACAACGGGATCAACCAAAGCCACAGTAAGATCTGAAAGTGAGGTGATTTTGTAGTCTTCCTGGGTCAATTCACGAGGTCTAGGCCTGGATCATCAGAGGCACGTTCAAGAGGCCATTTCTTCTGTTTATGAAGTAAAAGGCTCTGACTGAACAGAACCAAATAAACTGTTCTTTAAAAATGTCAAGATGATCTATCTATAATCAGAGTATGACAGAAGATACTAAAAACAATACAGCCTTGGATCAAGCCTGCAAATTTATGCTATTGCTTCCTTCCAGTGAAAGTAAACTGATTTTGATCACTGTAATGACAGAATACAATGCATGCATTAGACATTAGGTCAGTTGTCACCTACCTCACACCCATAGCTATCTCAATATTCTCCCACTGGAGTTCCTGGTTTTTGGCTGCTAATTCTCAGTCTTCAAATGTCTGTTGGCTTTTTGGATTCTATTATAATGAAATAAATAGAGATGAAATAGCATATACCATGACTTTTACATTCTATCAATAACAACCAACCCCTACTCCATCTGCAAACCCAAGGCCTTATGCATGCTAGGCAAGCTCTCTCCCACGGAGCTACCAACTTTCTCAGTCTTCTAGATTTTAAGGATTCATAAAATTTTCTTTCCTTAACCACACACACTGAGAATTGTGACATTCTTTGAGTTTCTTATCAATGCTGTGAAGTAGGAGAATTTCATTATCTTTCTCTATTAACTGATCCCTCCAAATAGTTCTCTAATCTCCTCACTCTTACAACTAGCATTTTCTTTTTTTTTTTTTTCTTAACATCTGATACATTTTACCATTAGTACATTATCTTTCTCTAGGTCATTGTGACAGTTCACTACAGGCAAAAATTTAAATGACTGCAATGGTAATTTTTAAAGTCTTTTCCCAAATAGGTCAATCAGATTTGGGAGGGAAGGAAATTAGGGAAAACCATTAGCTTGGTATAGCCAAGTTGAAATAATGCCAAATTGCCTTCAAGGACAGTGTTAAAGTCAACTACCTCATTAGTACCTTCCACATGCTTTAAGTTGCAGTCCTCCAGACTCTTCTCATTGTATGAAATCAAAATAGATTGCTCTACTTCCCACTGAGATATTGAAAGGATCTATTCAGTATTTTAAAAGATGGTCTGAAATCAAGTAGTAACTATTAATTTAAATGAAAATATTCACTTAGGCCAGGGGTATTACTTTGAGTTGTATAATGCTTACTTAACATGTGTAAGGTTCCATTCTCAGTACTGCATAGAGAAACTGGGATAATGCAGGAGAGTATATGTCCAAAAGCTTCATTGTAGGAAGTCCACAAGCAGAATCTGAAATTTTTTTTATCTTTATTGGTACATTCCATACACACATCACGATTGCACTCCATAATGGGGATTTGTACCAGTATAAGACACAACTTAATTCTCATTTTTTTCCCATAGCCCTACCCACCCTACCGCCCCCCATATACATAAAATTTGTTTTCTTACTTTTTTCTTATAATATCATTATTTTTCCCCCTTCACCCTATTTTACTTTGAGTATTTTCTATATAGGGCACAGATAGGTACATATTGCATCTTTTCTCTGGTATGAGAAAATAAAGATGTAAATGAGTCCTAGAATTGTATGTTATGTATTGTGAAACTTTTTTTAAAAAGTGTGATATAAACATTTTTTTTTCAGACTATGGAGGAAAAAATGACATATAAGTAGCTGCGGTATTTGGATGACACTGCTGCAAAACAGCCTGGGGAAATGAGAGTGGTGAGACAGAGTGTTACAGACTATCATTATAAACTTTAAATATAAGTTTCCTTTTTAAATGACGACAATAAAACAGAAGAAATCTATAAAATAAGATTTAATGGCTCTCATAATTTAGAATTTTACAATTAAACTTCAAATATAAACAAAGTATACTAACAATTAAATGTCTAGATTAACAATATATTCACCAAAGTATTACAATGTTTAAACTAAACTCAGTTATCTATTTTAATTACTGTGACAAAGTCAAAAAGCAAAATTTGAGTACCAAAATTAAATGGTAGAACTAAATAATAAATGTCAAATATGAGAACTGTCCTTTCACTTGGCTTCCAACTCCCTGATTATTGGGGAACGTACTATTAATTCTGTCCCAAGGACCAGTGTTAGACTCTATCAGTTTACTCATTTTACAATATGAAACATATAACTCACATTTCTAAGATTATAAAATCAATTTTGAACACTAATGAAATACCCCACTTTATTTTGCAAAGCTTTTATTTTAAAAATTCAGTGAAACAGAAAGATATCACAGTTTAGAAATACTTTTAATCTTACTATAATTTAACATTTTAAAAAATCAATGAAATTTATAAAAAATAGCTTTATATTTATAAAATGAACTTATTCACAATAAATTATTCATTCTCACTACCTGAAAACATTATGTGTCATATAAAAGGAATAACTTCCTTATTGGTATTTTAAAAATATGCTGAAAAAATCATCTTCATCTTGTCCAGCTTTGTTGGCAGTTTGGCATATAAAAATATTATATTACAAGTTTTCTGACCAGAGTTATACAACAGTCATTAATAATAATTTCTACAAAATATTTGTTTAGTAAATATTTGTGGATAAGTTTAAAGGCTCATTGAAAATAAATTTTGTTTTGTGTTTTGAAAAGCATTGAACAGGATCCGCGTTCTCTAAAATCCCTATTTTGAAACCCATGTGACAATTTCGGGAGGTGAGGACCCCGGGAAGCGATTAGGTCATGAGGGTCCCACAGTGACAGGAGTTTAGCTCCTGTGTGAGAGGCCCAAAGAGCCGTCTGCTGCTTCCCCAGGGAGCACACTCTAGAAAGGGCAATGAGCCTGACTCCAAATCTGCCAGTGCCTTCATCGTAAGCATCTCAATGTGGGGAACAGTGAGAAATACAGTTATCATGTATGAGCTTCACAGTTTACAGTATATTGTTACAGCAGCCTGAAAGGACTTAGTATTTTAAATATCTTCTTAGAAAACAATCTCAAAAAGGAAACAGAAACCTATAAAAGATATGTGTATTTATAAAATGAACACAGTAAATTTTCAAAAAATAAGTTAAACTCTCTCACTGAGCCCTGTCTCTTCCTGTCTTTTCACTTCCCACCCTCCCTCACTGGTACCTTTTGTAGCATGGCGTCCCGAGGGTACTAACTCATAAAGGAATATTATTGATTCTATTCAATCACTGATAGCTCTTGCATATATCATTATTCCAGGAGTCAAAACATTAGTGAATATTAATATAAACTTCCATTTGTAGGATAACTGACAATTCTAAAATCACAATTCTAGAAATCATGAAGAACCCTGAAAAACTATTTCAATATATCACAACTTGGGATGTCTTTTTTATTCATGTCATTGATAATTATTCAATTTTCAGCTTTCCCTGTTAGAGCAAGTAGAAAAACCAAGACAGAGGCTTTGCCTAGGAGGTATTTGAAAATAAACTCCACATTTAGATATCAAGGATGTTATGGCTGCAGTAAATTGAATTCACTCTAGAATGAGACATTCAGTATATTTGTAAATTCCAAAATTTCTGAATGTTTTTTGTTTTATCTAGATTTATCTGGTGTAATTTTTATTTTTAAAACACATTTTGGGAGAACACTGTTAAAAACACAAAAATGATTTCTTACATCTCAGCAACTTCAAGTTCACCACTTACATGTAATATACGTTACAGGTAATGTGATGAGTAGTATCCAATCATTCTAAAAACTCCACTGTGAGTGAGAAGTTGAAATGCTTCTTTCTACCCACCAAATATATACTCATTAATGTCAACCACAGCTGGATTTGTATGTGAATCTCTTACTGTTTAGACATAAACTTTGTTATGCTCCTTAAATTCTCAAGTTGAAGGTTTCTTTTATGTATGAAAAAGAGACAGTAATACTTCCCGAACAGGACTTCTGGATTGCACAATTAAATGAGGCATATGTGTGGCAGATGGCTAATTTGTCCTCCTGTAGCTACAGG
The DNA here is from genome assembly GCA_004026965.1 of Petromus typicus. Classification (NCBI taxonomy): domain Eukaryota; kingdom Metazoa; phylum Chordata; class Mammalia; order Rodentia; family Petromuridae; genus Petromus; species Petromus typicus. Next base: position 33,589 of record PVIR01003627.1, read on the forward strand.
AGCTACCCAGGGCTGTACAGCTTTTACTGGCATAGGCTTGTTACTGAAAGATTACCCTCCAACCTCCCTGCAAGCTGGATATGGAAGTGTACTGAGTTCTAATCAACAGATGACTTTCTAAATTGTTTCAAAAGAGAGAATTAAATGTTTCTTAGTTGATACATGTTTTAGAGTTTTCTTCATTACAGTTGAGTTTGTATCCTAACTGGTTAAACAAACATGTTTTATTTTAGCATACATCTTTGAATGCAGTTAAGATTTCAAGGAATATCCACTCATTCTTGGAATGGCTTTTTATAATTTCTCGATTTTAAAATAAGTATATTTAACTGTAGATCCAAGACATATTTCAGAGCCACAGAATGCCTGGAAGTGATTCTCCTTTTGAAAAAAGAAAGCATTCTATTCTACACTCACTGCTTTTGTTTTCTGATATTCATAACTATAATTTATGAAAACTGAAACTTGGTTCATTTTACATTAATTGAGCATTTCTGATCTACTATTCCTAGGCAAAAAGAACATTTAGTCCTTCATTGCATCACAATAAAGAAATTATTTACAGATTTAAATTAATATTATGAAAACAAATGAAAGTAGTACAAAAGATTCAACAGGTACAGGCTCAGTGCAGGGGCAACTAAAAATAGTATACTATATAAACAATTTCCAACTCAAATATACAGTAGATGCATGTGAAAGTTTTACACCATAGAGACAACAAATAACATGAGAACACAAACAAGAAGACAGGATACCATCTTACAACAGCACCATGAGGAAATTTTGGCTATGAGTTTGCCAAATGAACTATCCTGAGATATTTCAAGACCAACGACTTTTCACATTTAGGCAGCGCCACTTGAAGTAAACATGGTCTCACACTTGCTTTTGTTTGGTAAGACCCTGGTGTGAAATGACTGAAGCTTGGTTTGCAGCTATTTTGTATTGTTCTTGTCCAGATCCTTGTGGTGGGGAAGGAAGTGGGGTCTCTGGAGTTGCTGAAAAAGAAGAAGCGAATGATCCGTGATGGAAGCAGCCATTGTGCCCAACCGCATCAAACTCTACACAATGCTAATATATGGAACTATATCTTAGAAATGTTTTTAGAAGATCCCCAATTACCATTAAACATCATTAGATCAAGCCAAAAAATCTTCATGGTGACTGTAAAGTTAAATGCATTTAAAACTTAAAAGCATTTCTGAACATTTAATTTTCTAAGAAACCCAGAAGTCTGTGAAGAGAATTGATAGAATATCTTTTTTTTTCAATTAGAATACTATCACCATCATGTTTGCGAGCAAAACACACAAAATTAAAATATATTTGACTTTATATTATTTTCATATTCATATATATTATTTTATTCTTTCTATACTCATATAGTAAATGACAGAAATTAAAGTATTTGGAATTGCAGTCAGAGGCACATGAACAGACCATATTTGTTGCTCCACAATTATTCTATGAAAATTGAGCTGGTCTTTCCTTTCAATACAAAGAACAAGCTTGAGTAGCTGAATGGAAAATAATTGAATCTAAAAATTGAACTGAATATAAAGAAATTATAATTTGAATATTTCTTTGTTTAACACGGTATTTCTTTTTACTGTGTACTTATATAAAATAATAGGAATTGTTCTGTAATTTGTTAAAATATTCTAACTTTGATTATTACATACCACATTTGTTATTCTACATATTTAATGGAATTAATAGAGGATGTCTGATCAGACCGTAGCACTGCAAATCTTGTATTTTTTCTCAAGTTTTAAAAACTATACATAAAAAGACCAAGCTCATTTCACTTGGTGTTGCTTAATGTACTTTTTATTTTTGTTAAGTACAGATTAAAAACTGATTAGGAATATTATTTTATTCTTTTTTCTTTCTAGTACCAAGGACTGAACTCAGGACCTTGCACTTGTGAGGCAGGTGTGATGAAACTGAGCTACATCTCTTGCATGAATATTAAATACAGTTTAATTTATAAAATAAATATGAATTTGCTTTTTAGATATTTCTGGATATTTAAAATAGACTTAAAATTGTAGTGGTTTTCTTTAAAAGAGAAAGAAAATATTCATTAACTTAATGTTTGGTCGAATAAATTTAATTTATTCCTTTGAAAAAAATTTTAGGCATTTTTACTATTAGAACTTAAAGTTTGGTTAAATTAATTTATTCCTTTGAAAAAAAATTTTAGGCATTTTTATTATTTGAATGTTTTAAATGAGGACAAGCAAAAACAAAAATTTCCTTTACAGATGATTCTCATAAATGTTATGTTAAAAATGGGAAAAAAATATGATGATGTTATTCACAAAATATTAGTATCAACAAATACGTCTCTTTAAATACTAGAACACTCTGATTTAAAAAGTGAAGGATTTTACCACCAGCAGAACTGTCAAATTCCCTGGCCAGTGAAGGCTTACGTTTAATTTGTTGTTAATATGCTTTAGTCCCCAAGCTTATGAATAACAGATTTGTGACAAGAGTCCCACAGGCTTTTTGCATGCACTGAACTCTTCTCTCTTTACTCTCAACTGTTAAGTGGAATGTAACATTACATTGCAACTAACGTTCCCAAACTAATGGCTTTAAAATACACTGAGGATCACAGGTAACTTGTTCTAGACAGGTGGACAGGGGAAAACTTGTCCCATAAGTGAAGAAACTGGATGTGAGGGAAATGACAAATGTACTCCAGAGAAAGTAAAATATGAAAAAACCTTCACAAATAACACATTTTCAGATATTCCAGGACATTGAACATACACACAATAAAATGCTGGAAGCTGATCCAAACTCCCAAATGACTAAACATCATCAAGGCACAGAAACAATGCTTGCTTCCTGTTACATGTCAGAAAAGAAAAGGCCAGCATTGTTCAAGCTACTCCACAAAATTTCTACAAAGCATTCAAAAACTTTTTCATATTTTAAATTGCACTATATTAAACAATGGCTATTAGTATTCTTTTGAAACTATCATTTATACTCGTAATCAAAAGCATTCTTAATTTCTTGACATTATCATAAGCAATCACAACTTTTCTATTGATTTTTAGGATTCTGTTGCAGTTTTGTTGTTGTTTTTAGCTTTCTGGAGACAGGGTCTCATTTTGTACTTCAGGCTGGCCCTGACCTCACTATGTAGCCCAGGCCAACCTCGAAGTCTCAGCAACCCTCCTGCCTCTGCCTTCCAAGTGAGTGTTGAGATTACAGGCGTGAGCCACCATGCCCAACATCGTGGTATGTGATTCCAGGAATCAAATTCAGGACCTTGCATTTGACAGGCAGATGCCAGAAACACTGAGCTAAGTCCCCAGCACTTCTGTTGCAGTTTTAGGTCATATAGTCTCTTTTGTAGTAAAGCACCACCATGCAAATCTAGGATTACCTGTATGATCTTTGTGCTCATGAAGCTGATGGAAAAACTTAAGTTCTTATATCTTCAGTTTAGGAGGCAAATACATACCCAGGGAAAATAAGTGACTAAGTAAATATTATAATCTCCCATTATAGAGATTGTAATCTCCGCAAAGAAAATCCTACCCAATTCTTTTCAGTTTCCACATAAAAATAGATTATTCCCCCAAATTCCACTTTTTCTCTAACAGTTAAGTTTCAGCAATGTTGTGTAGAAAAGTCTCCCTGATACTTACATATCTGGTCAGTATGAACCAGTGAGGACATAGGCCCCAAGAGTATAGTTTGTCCAGTTAGTGGATCTTGAGACAAATGAGGGTGCATCGGATGGTGGAGATGACTCCCATCATTGGAGGCACCTACAGGAAATATAAAGATGACCGCATGAGCAGTGTCCTAAGCTACAGCAAGTCTATCTTTGCACACAGATTCTGACTGGCAGCTTGAATATTGCTGTACATCTGAGAATTTAAAAAGGAACTGATAGAAGTCCTGCCCTATTAAGGATAATGTCAGGTTTCACTATAGCCCAGATAGATTAATGCTGCATCATGGTGTTGTATATTAATAACAGGCCTTATGTGCTATTTCCTGAAATCATTAGACTTCCTGACTGTTGTTCTTAAGACCATTCCAAGAATTGCTTATATCAAGTGTATAGCAGTTGACATCACTCAGTGTAACCAACCTTTAATTCAGAAAGATATTATTATGAACACTTTGAGCCCCAGAATGCTAAAACTGATACAGTGATTCTGCAAAGAATTTAACCTACATTAGAATTAAAATAAATGACTCTCTAACTTCTTCCTGACATTCATTACTGCATCAAAATCCCATTCTCCTGCTCTACTATTCTGTGTCAACTAAATACTTGGCTATGCTGCAATTTCTGTAATGTTGACATTTTAAAGGAATTAGGCCAATAATACAATATACTGAAAATGGCCCTAAAAGTGGGAAACAGATTTCTATTCTCTGTATTTGGAAGGCTCTGAAAAATGAAGTAAAAATGTTGAGATTGTAACAAAAAAGTAAGGAAACAAATTTTATATATATGGGGGGGTGGTAGGGTGGGTGGGGCTATGGGAAAAAATAAGAATTAAGTTGTGTCTTATACTGGTACAAATCCCCATTATGGAGTGCAATCATGATGTGTATATTTAATGTACCAATAAAGATAATTTAAAAAAAAAGAAGTAAAAGGGGCAGTGTACAGAAAAGACAGTGGAGGCTGGTGATGAGAGTTGGATTATCTTTGTCCCTCTCCTTTGGGTTTTGTAGATTTTCTAAATGTAATAAATTGAATTTACTATGTCAGGGCAGAAGATGATGAAAGGCAAGAATATTCAATGGCTTCAAAACACAGAACAGATGTGGATAGAGGGAAATCAATGGGGCAAACCCGTTCGAACAGACTGAGTCACGTGAACCAAGAACGTGGAAACCCTTCAGCGCACTCACCGCCCAGTAACATCTCCTGAAGTAGGTTGTCGATCTTGACCATGCCAAAAAGTTTCACAAACTGGATCTGCTCGACCATCTGCCAGGTGATGCTCTGCAGCGTGGGCAGGAGCAGCAGCAGCTCGCCGAAGCGGCCCCTCGAGTCGTACTGCCGGTCATTGATATAGTCCTCCAGGCTAATCTGCACTTGGAACCGCGTGTTCTTAATCTTCACCGGATCACTGAGCCCTTTCGCATCTAATCAAGCCACAAAAAGATCACTCTGAAGAATCATCTGACTAGAGTGTGAGAGAAAATATTCCGATACAAAGTTCCTAAGGACATTTTGAAAACAAACCTGGATCAAAAAATACAATTGCCTTCAGACACGCATACTCATTGTCATCGATCTGAATTTCTTGAAAAGGTCGGACGAGCTCGTCAAGTACACGATTGGCCACTCTGCTGATTTCAACTTCACAGCTGTTGCGGTGAATAATGTAGTTGTTTCCTAAAAGTGAAAAAAAGCCATCCAACTCCTGTGCCAAATTGTCAAACACTGTTTACATTTTATACGTCAGTATTTGAAAGGGTCTGCTCTTGAAGGAATAACGTTAATCAGTGATCTGTCATCAGTGTTAGGTTAGTAATAAAAAAAAAAACTTAATACTAAAAGGATTGGTAATGATGGTAATGTGATTGCAAGCTTTTTATCAGCCTTGGCCACTAGTGATGACGTGAAGTACAAACCAATCAAAAGCAAATAACTGACAAGGGAGTATCAAAATGTACAAGTTAGCTTTCCGATTTAGTTTTCCTATTTGTCCATCATCTAATGGTTTCTTATTAGTGAGCACAACACAAATTCTAAAATATCTTGCTTGCTATGAGCTATCTTGCTCATTAAGGACTAAAATAGCTATTTTCTGATGCTTCTGGTCTATAAAGGAGTAAGAAACTGTTGACACTTAGAATTAGGAAGCCTGAGCAGGTGATTTTTAAAAATTAGCACCTATGTCCTCATGACTTGTCACAGTGGACTGTATGTTTTTTGTTTTTCTTCCTGGGTTTCCTCACCTAGAGGTAGGATAATTACTTTGTAGTGTTGAATTCGAAGGTGCTCATAAAGTGAACAGAGAGCTGGACTATGTGTTCCCTCCAGATCTTTCTAACTTAAAAACTGTCTATTACATGATAAATAATATGATAACCTATAAAATATAACTAAACTACTATTTACTGGTTTTAAAACAAATGCACAATTTCCAAATTGTACCACTCTAGGCAAAGATGCATGTTTTGGTTCAGATCTCGAATCCTCAAAGTCAATATGTCAAAACATATGTCAAAGTCAATATGTTATGGTCTCAGACCATAACATTTTTAGGAGTGATGGAACTATTAGAAGGAAGAGCTTCAAAAGTTATGTCACTTGGGGTTCACCCTGAAGTAGTCACTAAAGTAGACTCTAGTCCCTTCTCTGTGTCAATCTGTCTCTGTTTTTCTGTCTCTTACACACACACACACACACACTGTTAGGTGACTAGGCCTCTCCTCTTCACTCCTGTTCCTTGGCAAACTACGCTACTGCCAGCATAAAGCTCTCTGACACTATAAGCCAAAAAAAGCCTTTCCTTCTTTTACATTAATATCCCAGATATTTTTGTCAGAGTCACCAAAAGTTGATTAACAAGAATCTTCAGGTGAACAACATTTAAGCTACACACACACTGGGAAATAATCATCACAGTCAATGTAATTAACATATGGATCACTTCACATGTAACTTTATTTTGAGCCCAATTCTTTCTTAGCAAAAAAATAGCTTACATAATTATTCAAAATAAAATAATTTAGAACAATACAGCAGACACTTTATTTTCTTGGGTATGCTGTATTCAGATCCATAAAGACACAGCATTAGAAATGTTCAGCAGAAATGAAAAGAAGTATGTAATAGAACTTGAAGGCACAGTCTCTGCAGTCGCACTATGTGGTTTAGAATCCTGGCTCTCTCCTCTTTTAGCTTTGCACCCATATGTAAACTTGTCTGCTTGCATTTCTTCATCAGAAAATGGGCCGAACAGAATAGTTCTTCATTCAGTGTTTAATAGAGGGTGTGTGTATGTACATGTAAAGTACATATATATATAGAAAAGCATATGTGTGGTAAGCCCTCAATAAGTACCAGCTGTTGTTTTATTGTGTTGCATTCATTCATACTTGAAGCCAAACTATTTACCACACAAAAATATAAAATCATTTTTTGCATGAGCCAAAGAGAAGTAAAGCTAATAGCATTAGAAGAATCATAATCCTCAAACTCCAATCTCCTGAGTTAGGTGAGGATGGGACTGATTGGAATAATTAACCAATGAAGAGCAAAGGCTTCATTTTTCCTCTTCTCCAACAACTATCCTACTTTTTCCTTCTTTAGCACTTGCATCTATCAGAGTTCTTCAAATATTGCCACCAATCTATTTTACCTGATTATTTCATGGTATATTGTGAACAATGGAATTATAGGGAATTTAAAAAGTAAATTATTAAGAAAAAACTAAAAGAGTGTAAATCACTAATTTCTCATCCTGGTAAGATTTAAGCATATCTCAATATGTTTATTGAACAACATCCACCTTCATTTTTAAAACTCGATGTTCTCAAGTCATCTTAAGTACTATGAACTTATAAGCAATCAGGGCAAAGAAAGAGGGCTGGGAGAGGAGAGAATCAATTAAAGTAGGTCTGTTAAGTGGTAATTCTATAAATGCTTGGTACCTATAAAATATAGAATTTATATTTTATTTTAAGAATAAAACATGCATATTTTCTTTTAAATTAAAATAAATCTTACCCAAAAGCAAAATATCTTTATACATCATGGATCTCTTTGTAGCTCCAAGCAGTAAGTGTTCCCCTGCATGTGCTCGTAACAAGGCCACCTTAATGAAAAATTCCAAGTTTAACAATTAATTATAAAATGCAATGATTAAAAGGCAGCATTCAATGAGTCTGATTAACCTGCAACGTTCTTTAAGCCTGGGACATGATTGTTATTGTTTTCTTCTAAATTATATTTAAAGATACTTGACACCACAACCCTTCTAGCTTCCATTTTAGTTTGCCTAGAATTTATTCATCAAAATTTCTAAAAGTGTCTAACAAGTCAGTGGAACAGCAAACAGAAAAAAGCAGGGCAGCTCACTCTACCAGAGCTGAGGAAAACAAGACCAAACAGGCTTTAAATCCCAGGCTGGCCACTGACTACTTATGTAACCTTGGTCAAGTTGATCCATGTTTTTGGAACTCTTGTTTTCATCTATAAAAAGGAGATGATGGTGAAATAATCTCCAAGTGTACTCTTGTGCACTAAATAAGCTAAATTATATATAAAAAAAGAAAGTCAGAACTTTCAGTGAGAAAAGGATAAAGGTCTGCATCCTGCCACTTTCCAGGCAAAGCCTCTGGCTCGGTGTTGAGCTCTTTCCCTCATCTTCACTTACAGGCGCAACTGCATTATGAGCATCATCATTAGGAAGGAAAGGAAGGATTTCAAATCCAAGTCACAGCACAGTAATGCTTCTCAGAGGGCTTCCTCCGCTTGGAAAATAAAACCTCTTCCTAAGTGCTTCTGACTTCAAACCGGAGCCTTTCTCCACTCCATTTTTTTGCAAATCCTTGTGCTGGCTTTCAAAAAGTAAGCCAAATGGATCCCCTGCTATTCATATGTCCTTTCTGTCCTGCCTGCTGACCCAGGTCTAGGCCTTTGTCACTTCTGAGCTGAGCCACCCACTCCATTCCAGTACACACGCCTGCTTCCTTGAGTGCTCCATTCTAAATCGTTCTTATCAGAGCTTCAAAGGTGATATTTGCAAAACAGTAATCATTAAAATCACCCTCTGCTGGAAACTCATCAGTGGTTTCTTATTGTCCTTAGAATAAAACCCAAAGTCACAGTCTCATGATGGCAGGAGGGGTGAGGTGGTGTGAAGCCTTGTCTCCTATGCCCCACCCCACACCCTCTGGCTTCAACTAGCAGCATTCCTAGTTCACATTGCTCGTGCCTGACTCAGAACCTTGAACATGTTGTTCTTGCATCCAGAAGGCTTACTCTTTTACTCTTGGGGTGCTGGCTCCTTGACATTCAGGTCTCAGAAAGTATCTTCTCTATTATCTACATTAAAATGTCTCTCCATGGCTTCCTCACTTATTTTACAACTTGTCCTACTCCACAGTACAGTATATTATAGAACTTATCCCTGCCTAGATTTAACTTCCACTTTACGTATTTTTTTTATTGTCTGCTTCTCCCTCATAGGATACAGCTTTATGAGATAGTGAGGCAATCTGTATTTTTACTGCAGAATATCCACAGTTCCTAAAATTGAACAGCAGTTTCCTAATGCAAGCTCATTTGATGCTCTGTCTGTATAGAGGTCAGCTTTAGAAACTAAAATGGAAATAACATCTACACCACGGAGCTCTTGAGAGATTAAGTAAAACAACACAACTGAAAATGCATTTGAGACCTAATTCCTCAGAACCTTACCTATCGTAAATATACACTGCTTCGTGGCTATTAATATTATACTTTTAATATTAAGTATCAGTTATCAAATGGAAACTTTTTTGATTAGTTATTGGGTTTCAGTTTCTTAGTATTTAAAAGGTCTTGACGCATAAGTCAGCAACTTTTAAGGAAGAATGATAATAAAAATATAAAGCTGATAAATAAAGCAGCCCTACTTATATTGCTTAGGTTGAGATGGTAGGTTTTACCAGTGTAGCATTATTCATTCTGGCATAACCTTATGGGTTGAGCTATCTTTATGATATGTCAATAACCATGATTCATACCAGGAAGGCAATTAGAGAAATTTTAAAAATGATTTCAGATTCACACATTTTTCCCTATCACCAGATGAAATGTTTTCTTAGAAATATAAGTGCTAATATTAGTTGATGATTTTTCTTTGGTTGTGTGAACTGAAAATATTTTTCCCTCTTTGATTTTCACATGCTCATGTCCTTCCCATCCTTTTAAATTATTTCTTTGCTTCTGTGTATCACCAATGAAGAGCACCAATATGAGAGAATAAAAATATCCACCAGGAATAATATTTATCTTGGCTTATTTTCTCAGTATGAGAGAAATGAAAATATTCAAATTATTTTCATTTACAAAACTTTTACATCACTTGGTAAAAAGAGTTCAAGATGAATCTGAAAAAAATAATCAAATCTTCATAGTTTAATTTGGAATTTCAAGTTCCCAACTGTTAATTAAAGTGTGTTAATATACATATGAAAAACATGAAATTACATGTGTTAGAAAAGGATTATTTCTAAATTATTTTTCTCCATAGATTTTTTATCATGATTCTAAGGCATTTTTGCCATATCCAAACTTTATACAATAAATTCTATGAAAAAAATTGACAACATGATAGGAAAATCTTATATGTTCATTGTATAAAGTGACCACAAGGACGCCAATACATCCTGTTTGGTTTCTGTATAAGAAAAGCCACGTATTTCTGAAGAGTTTTATCGGGTGCCTTCAGGAAACCCTTGACATGAGAGCACAGCATTTACTTCACTGATGTCTATGCTTCTAATACTTAATCTCCTGATGGTAGTTATTTGCAGTCTGTTTTTCTTCTTCACATGAGCTTCCAAAGAAGAACAGTGTCTTGATTAACCCTTATCTGGTCAACAACTTAACTGGAGCACTGATGTACAAGTCAAGCAGCAGTGCCTCTTGACAGAACAAGAAAGTATTAAAATGATAAGAAAACTGAATCCCTTTCTCACAAGATAAAGCATTCCTTGACTGATACAGTCCATATACTACAGATGCAATTCTAGAAACATAAAAATTATGGAAGTTGAGAAAACACATTAAAAACAGTCACAATGTCATTAACTTATACCTGGTCATCCAGCGGTAACTCACAGAAGGCTGGAATGTATTTAGCCCATTCCACCAGGACCAAGAGCTGCTGCTTCATGGATTCACAGACATCACTGATACTTGCAATTTTCTTAACGTTTATGTCAGTGCTTACTGTGGGACTTGAGACTGAGATCTATTAGAAGAACATTATATTAATTCATTATTTAAATAACATATAGCCAACATGCTCTATTTTTGCTATTATTGTGTTAGGGAAACCCTATTGAAACAGGCACCATCACTGCCATTCTATCTTGAAATACATTAAACATTTTTTGCTTTTGTTTTACTTTGAACCTGGTATCTCATGTATGCTAGGCAAGTGCTCGACTCCTGAACTAGATCCTGAGGCCCATATTAAACAGTTTTAGTTTGAGAACTAAAATGCTTATCCATTTACAAGATAAACTGAAAATATTCAGTACATAGTACAATGATCTAGAAGCTGTACCTTATTTTAAAAGCCAAATGTATAAAAGGAGTAACCGCAATCTGGGAGAGAATTACAATTCAAAATGTCTACATAAAAAGATAAGTAGTGTCCATATGAAATATGCTTCCTGATCTTATTTTTAAATGAGGAACTATATGTACACAATGGTGCATTTATGAAACCTTAGCAACTTAAGATGCTGACAGCAGGAGAATCAATGCTTTGAGGCCACACTGGGCAATTTAACATGGCCTCATCTTAAAAAGTAAAAGAGTGTTAGAATATAGCTCAGTGGGAGGTCATGAGTTCAAAAAAAATATGTATTGATTTTTTTAAGGAAGTTTACCTTTAATTTGCTAATATTTATGAATAAATATCCCTTCATACAATGGATATAGTATATCAAAATAGGGAGAACAAACTTAGAAGAGAATTCAGAACTATTTATGCTGCTGGCATAAAATAAAATTAAGAAGTGAACCCTTGACTCAACAGTGTTGAAGACATTATACATTTAAAACTGTATCTGACCTTGAACTCTATAAAAAAGTGGTGGTGTTATTAAAAGGTGGTGAAAATACTCTTTAACACTTGTTTGAAAGTTTTTTGTGAAGTTATGTGTGTCTTTATGTGCACCCAGATTTTCCTATAGATTTTCTTTAAGCCACTTGCTAATGCTTTATTGGACTATCAAGTAATCTTAAAGTAATAATGGTAACTGGGATATTACCCTCATCATATTACTGTCATGTAATCAAAAAGAAAAGTAGTCTCACTGTGTCTTTATAGAACCTGATTACTTACCTATTTCATAATATTATTTTTAATGGAAAATATATTTAATATTGTAATAAGAATGATGCTAAAATAAATTACAGAATTCTTAAGTGATTTATTTTTATCTCTGTCACTGATGACTTTGAACTTTAAAACTGATCTTCTGGAAATTTAAAATAATAAAGTTGCATTTCACTGTATCCTAGTACAGCATTTAAATATCTGTTTGCGAAGCAGGTGCCAAAGTGACTTCTGGAGTCCAGAAATCTCTTTGAAGGAAAATCATTGACTGACAATTCTCAACCAGCCTCCTCAAAAGCTGTAACAGCTAATTTTACAGATTGAAACAATAAAATGAAACTCTCCCTGACCAGAACACAGTCTTACAACTCTTTTTCAAACAATCTTAAACTAAAATTTATTTTTTAAATTTAAGATTGAGATTGTGTCCAAGAAAAATCACAAGAAAGCAATCTCAGTAATGTTCCTTAATCAACATTTATTTGGTGAAGATCTACTTTACCCTCGTAGTGAGCACTAGTAATGAGCCTATCGAGATTGTTCTGGCATTATGAATAAGAGATATCTGATCCTATTACAGGAAGCTGAATGTTGGCGTGCACTGGTACCTGGCGAGACCGAATTTCCGCTTGAGCCAGTGTGTTAATGGAAGGGAAGCTGCTGCCATCAAACGTGCTTCTTCTGGTGCTTATTCTATCACGTTCATTTTGAACAGCTGAGGGTGAAACCACAGTGTTTACTGGTTAGACCTCTTTAACATGGAGCATGATGTGCAGTTTGATAACCAGGGGAAGAGTACTGCCTGTGAGATCGATCAGGTCAAAGACAACAGAGCATTTACTGTCAGAAGATATGACTCATAGTTTTGGAATTCTATTTTCTTTTCCTGTAAAACACTACCAAAATGGAAAGTAAATGTTTTTATTTAAGATGGTTTTAAGATTGCAATCTTATAATCTCTAATAAACACTGTCCTTGGGACATTAATAAAAACAATGTACCAGTCAGAGTTACCTCCCAAGAATAACAAACCTGGAGTATCAGCTGTTTGGAGAGGGGAAGAAGTTCTTCATAGTTTATCATATAAAAGGGTCTCTAAGACAGCTAGATCTGCTTCCTTATTTCAGAAAGGAAAAAAGGAATACTGTGCTTCTCCAAGTATCTTATTCAAAACTACATTTTCAAATAAAAAGAAAAGTGAGAAGGGAAGTTGTAACATTTATGTTTAAAAATACTGCTGCTATAAAGAATAATAAAGATCAGATGTCAATGCTAAATTTCAAAATTTGGGAGATATATATATATACACACACACACATATATGTATGTGTATATATATGTATGTATGTATATGCATGTAAATATATGTATATACATAAGTATGTATATATACATATATGTATGTGTATGTGTATGTATGTATGTATGTATATGTGTATATACGTACATACATATGTATGTATATTATATATACATATATACATATACATGCATATATATATATATATATAGTTATCTTGCATTAACTGAAGAGAAGAAAATCAAGACCTGTAGTCCTTAAATTATTTAGTTTAATGCTCTTCTCTGTTCTCCTGGGCAAACAAGGCATCAAGATCTCAATTTTTTTTCTACAATTTTCCTTTCTTCAAAGAATTGCACCAAGTTCTATTCTAATAGCATGTAAAAAGGACCCAAAAATTACAATTAAGGTTCAAATTCATTAAGTTAGGATAAAAAATACTGAGCTTTTTGCCTTTAAGAAACAATAAATAATCCTTAATTTTGAATGAATCATTATTTTATTTTAATATTGCACTACTGGTAGGTTATTTTTTCTAAACATAAATCGTTATTGATTTTCAGTCTAAGCTGACTCATTTGGAAATGCACACAGAGATAAAAAGTAGGACGTTTGGTATGATTTTATAAATTTCATTACATAATTGGTCTTTAGAAAAATACCAAAAGATACCTTGATTATATTTTTACTGCTTTCTATTTTTAGATAAATTATGTTCATGCTTCTTTTGAGTTAATCTCTACACTAAGTTATTCTTGTAAAGAAGATAAATAGCCAGGTGTGGTGGACACATCTAGAACCTCAGGACTTGGGGTGCTGAGGCACAAGGATTGCCATGAGTTTGGGGCCGGTTTGACCTACACAGTAAGGTCAAGGCCAGCTTGAACAATAAGACACCTCATTTCAAAAACAAAAATTGAAAAATTAAGCTATTTTCAGAAACACTTTATTTTACTACTGTAAAAGTCAGAAAAGAAACTCAAGGATCTGTTTTCTTTTTATTTTAGAAGCTTGTGAAGATAAAGATTGTTGTTCAAGTAGAAATGGCAAAAGACAACTGACAAAGTTTGTTATTAATCCTAAAGTAGCCAGTCAAGCTTCAGGATACTAGAAATGACATTGTTTTAAATAAGGAACTATTCTTTCTTCAGTTTTGAGAACTTATTTTTATGTTGTTCCCTTATAGCTCAGAAATCTGAGAAATTAGTGTAATTTTTATAATTTTAAAATGAAGAAAGAAAAGGAAAAATATCTATGTTCAAAATAGATTTGATATACTTTATAATTCTGTAGTGATTTAATTTTTAAAATTTGAGACAGTCATGAAAATATCTCTTTATGATAATTACTGCAAATTCATAGGCATAAAACTTTGTCGTAACACCTGTCAAAGTTTGAAAATGTGTTCAAACTTTGTGTCTAAACTAACTACGTTTAGAAATAGAACATAATCAGAGTATTTGAGAGATTCAAACCAATCTTAACATACACTAATTTTATATATCTAACCTGCCTGTGTCTGACTCCCTGCATAAACTTCTTAATGGGGAAAACCGGCTGATCTATTACGTCCAGCACCAAAACCTAAAGCAGTGTTTAGGAAATGTTAGTGTTCAATAAATTTCTGCTAAATGGATCAGTACATTAAAACGCGAATGTTTAGTTAATGTTCATAAAATGAATAAATATACTCAGTTGTTATAAGAATAGAATAAAAATTTGTTTAAAATACAATTATCATTTCCATTGACAGAGTTTACCACTAATCTTTTGAATGGAATATTAGAATGTTACTTTTACAATAATTTTGTTGCCAGCAACAATATGATAGTGAAAAGAATAGTGTCAATAGTCAGTGAGCGTAGCTGGAAATCCTTGGGCTAAGTTCTTTAACTCAAACTCGTTAGTAGATTCCTCACATATGGAGGAAGGAAAACTCACAGAAAGGTAATTATGATTAATGAGAATGGACATGGTTATCATTTTTCATAAATAATGGTAATTATTATCATCATCATTACCTTCTTTTTTCATTCCTGCTCTGAAACATTTTCTTAATCGACAGTATCTACATTGATTCCTTTTGTCCTTGTCAACAACACACTGGCGACTGAATCTATAGCATCAAAGAAAGATATGTTAGTTCACAGAGAGGTATTATTTATCAAAAAGGCAAAAACAAATGAAATGGATTTAAGATAATCAAATTTGGCTAAACAGAAAGAATGTGTAAAAAAATTAATAAAGCATTTTTATTCTCAAAATCAGTGTGTACACCCAAATATGGACATGGCCTCCCCTTAGTCTTTATAATGACATAAAACTGGATGACTAATCCTTTGTTTTGGACAACGTACATTATAATTACTGTCATGAATCACAAAAGGCAAACCTAGTTTTAAAATCTAGTTGTTTATTGCTAAATGATTTCAGTATGTGGGAGAATATGGCAGAACTTCAATTCCCTGTACTTTTAAACTATGTTTCTTTTTTAAATATATTATTCTATTCATTTAAATGACCTCACCCACAGCTGAAATTTACTGTAAATACCAAATTACATATTAAAAGGCCATAGAGAACAACACTGAGCATATAATTTCTCCATAATGATACACCACTTCACACGCATTATAATGGCTATAAATTGCAAAAAAAAAAAAAAAAATTATAAGTGCTGGTAAAGATGTGGAAAAATTGGAACCCTCCCGCACTGCTGGCCAAAAGCGTGATGCTTTCACTTCAGAATGAAGGTAGGGTGTTCCTGAAAAGGGAGAAGCACCACGTGACTCAGTAATTTCAGGCTCAGTGTGTCCCCAAGAAACAAAAACTTGTCTATGGCAGCATTACACATGATAGGCAAAAATAAAGCACTCAATAAACAGTATGTCACATGTCTACACAAAGAAATATGATTAATCATAGGTAAACAGGAATGAAGGACTTATACATTTTATAGCATGTAGAAACCTTTGAAAATACTTCTATTGCAAATGGAGAATGCCAGACACAAAAATACATGGATGATTTCAGTTCTATGAAACATCTAGGAGAGACAGATCTGTGTCTCTGTAGGTAGAGTAAGAATTACTCTCACTGCTGAAGAGGGGAGCTGGCGAGTGACTCTGAAGGGTTTTCTTAGTCGGTGCAGCAAACGCTCCAAACTGATGGAAAGGAAGACTACACAACCCTAACTCGGCTGAAAAACTGAATTACACATTTAAAAAATTGTAATTTGTGGAATTAGATTTGATTCTGATCCTCAGGTTAACCATTCGCTTTTGGTACAACTAGAGGGTGTCAACGGCAGTCTATAATTAAAAGTTTTAGTGTAAATGTTCTCTATCATTTGCGACACATATTAATTATATGCTAAAATGTAACATTTAAGATTTTTATCCACGTTTTGTGATATGCTAGTTGCTTTTAGTTGATTACAAAATAATGAGAATGAAGGAATATATCATGTGACCCACAAATACTTCCTTAGCTGAGCATGGTAGCACATGCTTCTAATCTCAGCTGCTTGGAAAGCTGTGAAAAGAAGATCTCAAGTTTGAGCTCAGCCTGGGAAACTGAGTAAGATTCTCTTTAAAAAAATCCAAAGGACTAAAGATACTTCTCAATGTTTTGGCCTGTGTTCCGTTCCCAGCATCACAAAAATATTAATGAATATATAAAATTTTTTAAACTTAGAAGCCATTAAAATTGAATGACAAATAAAGCCCATTTCAAAAGAGCTGAGCTAAAAGAGAGGGACGCTTTCAGAGTGAGAGAATAAAAAGCCCTCTTCATGCTGAATGCGAGAATGTGGAGATTTAAGAAAGGGATAGGATTGTCCCCTAAACTTGCACCAATGTAATTGTTATTATCTAAATGGAAAATCAGTATTTGCTTCTTACAAGAACATATAAAGAAAAGTTGGCTTGGCAGCAGTATGTGTGATAGCAAAGTGGGAGAAGTCAAATTGTACATGTTGCTAGAATATTTATTACATTTCTAGAAGCTCATTTGCAAACAGTTTTTTCTGACTCTCCGCATACAGGGGGACGTGGAAATCTAGAAAGTTCTTGCACTGCAATTCTCAGATTTTTTTCAAGTTATTGGAATTAGTTGTTTGATTTAACGTGTACTTCACTTTTAACAGAACACATGACTTCAAAAAGCACTGTCTAATTTCTATTGCAACTGTTAATTTTTAAGAGCACTCATATTCAAAACAATCTTAGAGAAAATATTCTGATGGTAGACAATGATGTTTTATAACTGTAAAATTTTTGCTTAAAATCCAAAGCTCACAAAATATTATTTCTTTATTAATTTTTAAGGTGAAAATTTACATTTCTTTAAACTTGCATTAAACTTCTTGAAAAAATTTACTTGAGAAAACTAGGTAGGTTTAGGGAAGTTATATTCACTTATACTTCACCCTGAGAAAATAAATGGCACCATGATTTAAGAGGGATTTTTCTAAAATGTCTAACTAGTTCTTAAAATAATATAATAAAGCTAACACGCTTTTCTTTGAAAGAGCAAGTGCAGACTTCCTGGTGTTAAAATCATTCAGATTTATCCACAGTCTATACTCAATATGCCATCTGTTTTAATACTATGGCATCATTCAGGGTAAACCTAAACTTAGCTATGGTGTTAATTAGTAATTTTTCAAGAAGATTATTAGATATATGACACAAAATATCTAAATATGTGATGTAGGAAATAGCAAAATATCTTTGGATAAAACTTTGAAATCCAACAACCACAACATAGAGCATGAGACATACATTTTAAAATTTGGACATCAAAATTGAATTTTATTTCTTGAAAACAACAAGCTACAAAATCATCTTCTGTACTGTCATAATTTTTATTTTAAAAGATGCAGAATGTAGTCACAATAAAAAGAAAATCAATATAGAAGAGACACACACTGAGAAGTCATTTAAATACAGATTTTAAAATGTTTACTGGTATATGCACATGTGATAAAACAATAAAGAGATGATGCAAGGAATATATCACGCCAAAACCTATAGGGTTGTTACCCTAAAGAGACGAGGGAGAAATATTACGTGGCTGGGGAGGCGTCCCCTGGACGATTCAACTATATTGGTCTAAACTGGGTGGTAGAGATGTGAAATTCTTATACACTTTTTATAAGTTTAAAAGGTATCATAAAAAAGAACCACCTGTGTGGTTCATGCACAACCGTCCACACATCTTCATTTTAAATGCAATTTAGAGACTATTCACTCAGCCACAGACATACTTGAGTTCTAACTTTTCTTCCCTTCCTTCTTGCATGCTATTTTCAAATTTCTCTTAAGATGAACTTTCTTAAAAGGGGCATTTCACACACCTGCACGAGTAAACGTGACTCTTGCGTATGCTGCGTCTGAAGAAGCCTTTGCACCCGTCACAGCTGGATGCCCCATAGTGCTTCCCTGTGGCTCTGTCTCCACATATCGCACACAGACAGCTGACACCATTGTCCGTAGTGTTCATACTTGTCGTCTCAGGGGCAGAACTATCTGCTAAAGGATAGAGTTAGAATTAGTGCTATTTTAATTAAACTCCTCTATTCATTACTCATAGACCTGAAATAGTCCAATCCTTGGTTTCCTGGTAACTCTACAAAAGTGTTTTTCTTTTGACCTGTGGCTACTTCCATTCTGCCCATTAAATTTTGGGCATACAAGGGCTGAAGATTTAGCTCATCCAACTACAATGTCCTACATGAATCTAGTCCTGGGTTCAAGCTCTAGTAATAGAGTACCAAAATACATAAATAAAAGAGTGAGTGAGGGAGACAGACAGACTGAGAAAGAGAGAGAGCAAGAGAGAGAGAGAGAGAGAGAGAGAGAGAGAGATATTTGAGGGACACTATGTTGCTAAATCCTCCAGTTATCATCCCAAGGGAGGCTCATGAGTACCAAGACTCATCATCAATTTTGAATTCATCAAAACATCATCTTTACAATGGTAAAAGTTCTCAAGCTTTATTTTTACTCTAGTATCTTCTACAGGCATCAGTCTGAAAAACTTCAGTACAATTAAGAGTCTCACTCTGGCCAGGTATGACAGTGTATGCAGGCCTATAGTGTCAGCACTCTGTAGGGCATGGACAACAGAATCACAAATTCTATTCTACCCTCTGCAGAATTTAGTTACACTCTATCTCAAAAAATTAAAAAGAAAGAAATAAAGAAAAAGAAAACAGAAAAAAAAAAAGCCTGGAGATGTGTCTCAGTTTTAAAACTCTGGATTCAATCACCAATATCACAAACGGAGCCCACAAAAGTTTTACTTGGAAATCAAGAATCACAAATTCATAGATCAAACGCAACTTTAATTTTTTCTCTGTAGAATTTGCTTTTCTTCTGTCTTCCTCACTTCAGCCAGTGGTCCCATCTAGTCCCTTGAATAAGTAACTGGAGAGTCTTCCTTCATTTCTCTCCATCATCCTTCAAATCTGACCTGTTAGTACACCCACATTTAAAATGCACATTTAAATGCACTGCTCCCTCTCTCCATGATAATTCTCACCCAGTCCACTAGCACCTTCCTCTGCTTCACTGCAGGAACATCCTCTTTGGCTTTCCCACAATCACCCTCACTGCCTCCCCTATAGTGTATGTATTACCTAGAACTACCAAAGTGATCTGTGTCTTGTTTGGGGGGAGGGGAGTAGTAGGGATCAAACTCAGGACCTTCTGTTTGCAAGACAGGCACAAGAAACATGAGCTAAATCCCTGGCACATGCTAAAGCAATCTTGGTGGAAAACAATCACCAACTTGCCATCCTTCTGTCAACCCTGCCATGACTTGTCTTTAGATAAGAACAAAGCCAGTGCAGTTTGCCAGAGCCTGTACGTCTCTGTCCTCGCTGTATCTGGTACCAACTCCTTTCCATCCTGTTCACGCCTCTCCAGCAATGTTGCCTTTGTTGTTGTTCTTTTGGACTGTTCTCATCTTGGAACTTCTACACTTGCCTGGAAGGAAAGTTTTTCTCCAAGACTTCCTTTGAGTGAACTGTCAGGCTTTTGTTCAATTTTCGTATTCTGTGTGAAATCTTTCCTAAGAATATATCTAAGAGTCGGCTTCCATCTGCCCTTCAGGAAGAACCTAAAGCTTATCTCTCTCTCTCTCTCTCTCTCTCTCTCTTTCCCTCCCTCTCTCTCTCTCTCTTTCTCAGTCTGTCTGTCTCCCTCACTCACTCTTTTATTTATGTATTTTGGTACTCTATTACTAGAGCTTGAACCCAGGACTAGATTCATGTAGGACATTGGTTCTTCAATACCAATGACATTGGCTAAAATTATATTATGTATTGGTTTCCTCATTTATTACCCATGTTTATCTATTTAGTAAAAACTTCACAATTCAGGGTATTTATGTCCTGTTTACTCCTCCACATTCCAGCTCTTAGAATAATGCTTAGCATGTAGTGAGAATTTAATGTATATCAGGAAGGACAGGACATTAAAAATTATATGCATAAAAGCCTGGGTACTTGGCTCAATGCAGGAGCATTTGTCGAGCAGGTATATGGGCCTGGCTTCAAGTCCCAAGTATTGGTACATACTAGCTCTTACTGATAAAAATCGTTTAAAATGTGTATATATTCAAGATGTTACATACATAAAATGGCATACTAAAATTTTAATCTGTATAAATTTATAATAATGCTATCTCTATTACAGCAAAAAAATAAAATTAAAGGTTATCATGTCTTAATTGTATTGTGATATATTCTTCTTTCTAATATTTCCCAATAAGTATTCTCAATAAGTAAAGTGTCATTTGGAAATATAAATTAGGAAAAATTTTAATGAAATGATATTTAAGATCAATCATGTCACATTAGAGAACTTTTTAATGAAATGATATTTAAGATTAATCATATCACATTAGAGAATTCAAATGCTAAGAATGTTTGTTAGTAAAATTAGGAAAATGTATTAATCAGTCATAAGTTAGAAGTATATGTAAAACAAGTAAAATGTTAAGTAATCATACAGGTTATTTGTTTTAATATATACTGGTAAGTATTTACAGTAAATCTGCCCCACCATTTAGTAATCTAGACTTTTTGAGTTAATGATTTTATTGAGATAAATATTAAGCAAACATAATCAAAGTGGTAATTTCCTAAGAGTTTCACTATAGATTCTTTTCATTCTACTTTTGTTTAAATGTTAGAATTCAACTTCTGACAGTTTTTTAAAATTTCACTAATAAGTTACTACTGATGGGGAAATATAACCAAAGTGTCAGTCAGACAAACTGTACAATTCCTGCCATAAGAGAATATCTTAATCTGAAATTAAATATTCACACACACACATACACACTTTCCCAAAGTATATGTAATTATGAGATACAGAACTTCTGACAAGTACATCCTATTCTGAACAAGACATTTACTGAACAAGACTAAATTCACTCAGTAGCAAACTAAATTACACAAAGACAAGATCCCTGAATAATTTGTGTCTCATTTCAAGTTAAAATGTTACAGTAGATAATGCCAAGAGCTTTGTGCAACTAAACATTAGCATGTCAAGTGAGATTATAATAGAAACCTTTTTTTTCTTTTCATATTTATGTCCAATGCAAAAATTTCCAGTCATTTTAAAAGCAAAATATCATCAGCATCAGTTGAGAGCTAGCATAACCAAAGGGGGCAATCAGTAAAACTCTCCAGTCCTCCACAAAAATTTGTTCTGTAATCTACTTTAAATATTGCATAGAAAATAACTTTCACAGCCAATCTGCCAATATTATTTATTACTATGGTTTACAACAAATAAAATAACTGCTGACACTACTATTTTTTAGCTCTTAACCAGCCCATGCCAGAATTCTGAGGTCATTTCTTACAGAAAAATGAGACTATTCTGCCTCTAACATGAAATAGGCACAGTGCTGTTAATTGAAATTGTGATGAAGTGAAAAGCTCAGATTTGTGGTTTTAAAAAGCAGCCCTTGATTTTACCAGCAGTAAAGCAGTAAACCACCAAGTCAAGACCCAAAGTCTTGGGTGGCTTTGCTCACCCAAGTGTACATATTTACTGTTTTCTATCTTATAAAGCAGATGAAAACTCACCATTTGAATTATATAAAATCTGCATAGTTTCAAACTCCAAAGTTGTGTAAGCTGGGTCCAAAACTTCACTGTAATTTCCCATTTCCATGTCCAGAATCGGTTCTGACACCCTCATCATCGACTGAGAGACACATGCAGTGGCGGCACAAGCTCAGTGTGTGTCTGCCTCTCTTTCACTGCGAGCACTAACTCAGAGTTAACTGTAACCCTGGGACTTAAGGGCCGAGGCGGGAGGGGCTGTCAAACTGTAACTCCTTCCACAGGCCACACTCTGCTTCATTCTTGTTTTATGACTATGAGAGCAATTTCTTGTGATAATCTTGGAATGCTTCGTGGAACAGCCTTATCTGAAGTACTTAGTGGACTAACATGATTCCCTAAATTGATTTCTAGGAGACAATAAATGCTATCATTAAGGACAGGATTAAACCTGGAAAAGAGAATCTCTTAGACTTTGGGCTGTAACAATACTATTAAGTGATTGATTTAAGGTCTCAGAACTACATATCAAATCTTCTGAAAGACAGAACTTGTTTTTCTGTCATACATTTGCTAAGTCTAGACTACAAATTGACAACTTAACCTGTAACGAGTTTTCTTAAGTCTGTAATAAAACTGCATTTTGATGTAGAATAAATTCATATTTTGTAATGACAGATATTTATGATATATTTTAGTAAAATCTTGGTAGGTACCTAATAAGATCTTTAAATAGTTTCTCTTACTATCAATGAATGAGGTTGTGTCTTTTCCATGTTTGTGAGATTCCCATGGACACAACCAGCAGATTTGTAAGTATTCAATTAACACTTACATTCTAGGCATTCACTGAAATAGCATTATCCTATCCAACATGTGTTGATTTCCTTATTGCTTCATTTGTATGACATAATTGTTTTTTAAGAGTATACGTGGTGAAGACCTTTTAGTTTTGGATAATATTTTATGAAAACAATGAATGAGTATACCATCTTTTAAAAGATATTCTTTGATTTTTCTCTTATAAGGTTTGTAGCAAGTTAATCAGTTTCTTAATGCTGTAAACCTTGTAGATACTCTATTTTACATATTAGTGTACATTTTCTCCACAACAGTGGACCTCTTATGATAAACTCAAAACCATAATAAGAATTGTGAGGAAAATAGCACTCATATTAGTAGTCAATGTCAGTAACTCAAACAGTGATCACCGCTCAAGTCCTCTTGCCTTCATATTTCTATATATTTTTGTACATTAATAATAGTAAGCATGGTCACATTAATAACATTTTGAACACATTTTAAGAATGTTTAATGAACTCTACATGTGTCTATTCAGTTTTTGTACATGTGACAGCAAATAATTCTGGAGCTTTCATTGGTTTAAGTGATTCCCTTGTGTTCTCAAGTAACTCAGGTATATTTCTGATGAGAACAAAAAGGTTGATTCGTGTAAAGTGCACAATTTTTCTTCACAGTCTTGCTTGCTAATATAATACCTAACTAATACTGAGGAATGATACCACTGGTAGAGTCCAATAGAAGGAGGACAAGGACAGAAAACATCAGAGAAACTTTCATGTCTATGACCATACTCATTAAAAACAATGGGAATAGAGATCAGAAGAATGATGTCATAGTCGTCTTGTCCTTTCCCATCCTGTTTTCACAGTGGACATGACCATCAGACCAAGGCATGTGGATCTAAGGGGAAAGTATATAAAATTATCTCAGCACATATGTTCAAGCAGTCATTCACATGTAATCAAAGCTGGTTCTCAAGATAAATCTTGTTTCCTATCCAAATTACTCTCAATTATCTTATTCATCAAAAGTAGGAGCTAGAAAATTATCAAACATAGTCAAAATGGCTGGCATGTTCCCTCAAGTGCTTCGTCTTCAAAATGACTGACATCTCAAATGTCAAAAAGCCACAGAATTCAATCAACCCGGGTCTAGCAAAGAAAAGATTAGTTTTAGCCCTTTTCTCCAAGATGATGAAGTATAATCAAATGCTTCCTTTCTTAAATTTGAGTTATAATTTACTAAGAGAGAGGGAGACAAAAGAAGAGGAAAACGTTACAGACAATTTTACTTATGATTAATTTTGAATGTTTGGTTGAATACCCCATAGTCCTTAAGTGTCACACTCTGATGTTCCCTGTATTTTCCCTTCGATAGTGATTGTAACTCAGAAATGACATCCACGGTATAACCATACACAGTAAAAGTCCAAAAGTAGGTGTTATAAAATGTAAATACATGAAATATATATGGTATTTGTTCACATATTTTCACTTTAAAAATCAGTTATTTTTAGGAAAGAGGCAGATGGACATTGGGACAGGTGGCCTTTCCTCATCTCATCATCAAATAATTCCTGCAAATACACTCACAAGGTGCTCTTATAGTGAGTTTAAATAATCAAAGAAAATTATATTAATTCTATTCCTTCTAAGGAATAATAAAAGCAACAACCCTTAAATAAGTGAAAGTTACATGTTACTGAACCACACATCCAACATCAATTTGTAAGTACTTTCAAGTCTACTTATGAAATTTTAGTTGGAAAAACTTCATATAGGTATGCTAATACATACAGCAGCAGTGTATAGTAAGCAGCACATATTTTGTAAACCAGAATGTATAAACTTCAGCTATATCCAGAAATGTGAATATGAATGATTATCTACTGATTAATATAGTGATGATCTCCTACCAGAGGCCCCTCTGCAAAGCCAGTTAGTTCTCTAAGCTGAGCAAAAATACTTCCATTATTTTGTCTGATCTCACATTCTGCAGGCTAAGATATGACAGCCCTGCTCATGTCAAACACTCCAGAAGGAAACAAATTGTTTGTGGATAAAAGGCCAATTTTAAAAGGCACAAACAATAATACTGAAAAATATTTTTCTCAGAGCATTATTCCTATAAACTGATATATAAAATATATTATTTAAATTTCTTTAGAGCAGTATAACAAGAAAATAGCATAGTTTTTAAAGAAGCTAATAATTCAACTCACTATTGCCTATTTAAGTAATAGCAGAAACATTTCTATCTTATCTGTAAGACTATTAAGCTTGTTAAGTTGTTCTATATATTTGATTTAATCATTTCTTCAAAGCATGATTTAAAATAGAAAACAAGCTAATAAAATCAAGGTTATTTTCATAAGAGAATTTTCAAGAAAGCAACTTGAAACAGTAATAAAGTACAAAACTATTGTTTATATTAAAGCATAGTTAACAAAAATTTTCTCTAAATTTTTTTTCCCTTTGGGATTATTTTATATTATCAAAATCACTATATATTAATCCCCAAGCAATTCTGCAGATTTGTTTCCATACTTACTTTCATTTAAGATAACATAAGTATGATGAGTAAAACTTAGATGAACTCTATCAAGCAATCAACCCAGTATATTTTTCACTGTAAACAGAAAAATTTCAAGTACAGAACTCTTACAGCAAAATGGCTTAATTCAAAGCAAAACAACTTCCTTCTCATTTCATAGAAAAACAAAAACTTCACTATATTCTTTGTTGGTGCTGTCCTAATTTGTTTCTTTTTTGAAATAAAAACCTACCTTGTAATTTTGATGAGAAGAAAACAAGTAAAAAAATTAAACAAGCAAAAATCAGAATATCAATCTACAAAGCAAGGTGATATCATGGACATACAAAGAAGTTTGAAGCTGCAGCAATAAAAAGATGCAATTTTCAAAGACATTAACATTTTTCAGGAAAGTCCACATTAAACAGAACTTTTAAATAACACAGGAAAAAGAAAAAATTTCCTCTTATTTTCCTAGTTCTTTGACTGCATAGCATTATTCAATGTCCAAAAGGATTACATTACTTCTTTAAGATATTTAGACAAGAGTGATTTCTAATATTAAAAAGTCCACTTTTAATTGCTCAAAATGTCTTAAATTTGAGTTGAGCTTTTGTAACTTTTCTTACATAGTTTATAGTCTCCTTAAAAAATCACAACTATTCATTCCATAGTTCATTTCTCAATTCATTGTTTTTCAATGTATCACTCTGGTCCAAGGACTAAACTTAAAATTCTCAATTTAGTTTTAAATCTGGTACACATCTCTTTTTTCTGATCATGGAAACCAGTTTATATGAGCATGAAAATTTTTCATAAATGTAAAATTTAGGTAAATTGGACAGATACATAAGCACTTTTAAAAATAGTTGAATTAGTTTAGAAAAATGGTACTATTCTTTAAAATAACTATGACTCATTTCACTACTCATATTTGCTTGTTCATTTTCAGAGTATGATTTGAGTTATACAAAATAACTGAGTTCAGAGTTCAAAACACTTGAGTTCAGAGTTATACAAAATAAATGTTATGACTAAGGAAGAGAGACAAGTGTATCATTAAGTCAGTGGTGGCAAACAAGGGAGAAATTGCGCAGCTGAGGCCTCCGTGTAACCAAGAAAACACTGGGAGTAAAAGCTCAGAGGCCAGAGAAGACATTTGCATATTTTAAACCTCCTTAAAAGGTCATTTGCCTGTGACTGAAAACAGACTCTCCATTTCAGAAGATAAGAAGCTGATTAGTACTAAATTATTAACTGAAATATAGCTGGTACAGGGAAGGAAAATTTTTAAATGGTGGCCATAAGGATCTGTAGATATAAAGAAATATTTGACAGCTACTTTTTTTCCTCTCTTTTTTACAATGGGTTTTATCATTGTCACCACTGCCAACTCAGCAAAGTTAGCTGAAATATTTAAGATTGTGGTGACACACCGATACCGAACTTGCTGCAATCTACAAAATAAAGTGAAAGAAGTTATCAGTTTGGTCCAGTACCAGTTTCAAATAGATTTTGAAGTAATATAATGTTTAAGAAAAATAGCAGGAGTTTTACTATGCTGAGTTTCAACATTTTAAACAAATGCACTATAATAAGCATAAAATTTTGCATCTGAAAGCAAATAAAAGTTGCATTTTCTCCATTTAAAAATGTAGTAACAGATTATATTCACAGACATGCTGTCAAAAATTGTTCCATATTCCTTCTTAAAGCTTTTTTTAAATAATCAGGGAAAAATATATTTTAATGTGATACTGGATTTGATAAAAGTAAATAATATTTGCATCTCCATTTAATAAAGGTGGTTAGTTACTTGGCTAACTCTTCATTGAAATGCTAAATATTTCACTTTCTTTTTGATAAACACATTTAAAAATGTTGGTTAACTTTTCAAAACTACCATACTTAAATATTGCCTTATGAAAATTAAGGGTTTAATGATAATATTAGTAGACTACATATGAGTCTAATACAAGAACTGTATGTCTTGGGCAGAGTGGTGGACACTGTAATATAATCCATTATCATTTTCAAGTAAACAGCTGGAATTGCTTAATAGCTAAATTATATATTAGGCCAGTGATTCACAAATTCTGCTACACGTCAGAACTACTTAGGGATCTTTAGTGATCTCCCCCTTAACATCCAAACTGTATCAGATATCAAATATCTGAACATGTGCAGATTGGAGATTAAAGAATCTTAGATAATTCCAATATGTAACCAACAGCATGGGAACCACTGTTTCAGATGTGTGAAGGCAAAGACCTCCTATATTTTGTTCATGATTGTGTCTCTAGTGCCTAGAACACTGCCCATCACATGGAAAACCCTACAATATTTATTGAACGTGTGAAAAAAATACAGATACAAATACTTAATTTGACAAAGTAAGGCATTATATTAAGTACATGAGTAGACTTGGAGCAAACACATCTCTAGTCATTGAACCTTTCCAAATGAGCAAATAAAAAAAGCCAAAACAACAGCAGCAACAACAAAAAACCCTGTTGCTGTCCCTGAGCTTAAAATCAAGTATTCATCACATGCATGATAATGATTTACAACTCTGTAAAGAGACCGACAGGTGACCATTGTCTTTCCACATAATCTATGATGCAGGACTAAGAAATATGATTAATGCCATGTACACGTAGACCTCTAACAACAGAGAAAATTCACTGGTTTACAGAGAGTGATCTGAAACCTTCTCCTGACTCCTGAACTGTCTTTATTTCCACTGTTATGAATTATAAGGTATTTCAGTGGGAAATATAAAATTATGTATATGTGTATGTAATTACTAGCCTGGAATTAATGCAAATCAGAAGTAAAGTTCACTCTGATTGTTGATGCAATCTCTTGCCCGGGATTGCACATTTGTAACATGGTATCAATGCTAAGGCTTTCCATGACACCGAGAATATCTTTCTGGTTTCCTCATTGACTTACACTGCTAAGATAAAGATCAGCCATAAGGTTGGGGAAGCATGACTTGTGTGTTCTAAAAAGCAAGCACTGAATACAAGGTACACACATAAATATTATAAAAGATGTTTACTGAAAATCATCATTAAACACATTCTACAATAGAACATTATGGCTATTTCCCTTAAAAATCTCATTCAATTACCATGGATTTAGCTCAGTGGTTCCAGTGTATACCTGGCAAACACAAGGTTCCAATTTGATCCCGCTAACACATACCACAATGCTAGGCATGGTGGATCACACCTGTAGTTGTAGCTCTTGGGAGGCAGAGGCAGGAAGATTCCTGAGAGTTCGAGCCCAGCCTGAGCCACATAGTGGGTTCAGGGCCAACTTGGACTACAAAGCAAGACCTTGTCTCAAAAAATTAAGGAAAAAAGAACACAGAAAAAGAAATCTCACTCAAATCAATGAAGACTGTTAGTTAGGTTCTAGCATCTATACCAGGAAAATAAAAATAAATAACTGGTATAATTCTTGAAATATAATATAAAATATCACTTCAAACAACTTGATAAGGACTTTTAAAAAGTCAAAAATAAATTACAACAAGGACTAGAATACGCAAATATAACATAAAGAGCAATCTGTACATTGCTTTATGTTATATTTGCGTATTCTAGTCCTTGTTGTAATTTAAAGCACCTCTGTCCCATTATAAGTACATAAAACCTAATCCACAGCTGATTTTCTTGTTGGAAATGAATCTGCTATATGGAGAGAATTATTACTTTTAGGATACCAGTTTTTATATATAGTAAGATTAAATCTTCACTATTCTCATTTATAGCTGGTTATCTTCTAAAGATATTTTATATTATATTTCAAGAATTATATGGGAAAAAATAAGAATTAAGTTGTGTCATATAGCGGTACAAATCCCCATTATGGAGTGCAATTATGATGTGTATTTGTAATGTACCAATAAAGATTTCAACAACAACAACAACAACAACAACAACAAAACCCAAACATATAAAGTGCCATAAAATCTCACCAGATGAACTATGATTGGTCATATTTTACGCTAAATGTCTTAATTAGATGATGAATACTAAAATTTCTTCTAACATATGCACAAATGTTTTTTCAAACAAGAAAGAAGCATAAAGACAAGGGGAAATAATGATTTCCTAATCTGTCAAGAATGTCAATTAATACGAAAATCAGCAAAATAAACTCAAAGACACAGACTGACAGGTACAAAAAGTATGACTTTTACTCAGGAAATTAAAGAAATGACAAAAGAAACAAAAGGTGAGTAGAATCAAAAACTTCATTTTAAGCAGTAGAGAAAAAATGATACTGTCTTTATAGAAGAAATGCAGTAGCTTTTCCAAAATAAGCTAAGTCCAACAACATTTTTTTAAAAATTAGAAAAGTAGAGCAAGTATTATAAATAAAAAGGCTATACAAACTCAGAATCATAGTTACTTTGGGAGCAGAGGTAGTTTAGCTAAAAATTAGTATTTTCTGAATTTTTTTTTTTTAGGATTTTTTGAGACAGGGTCTCGCTTTGTAGTTCAGGCTGGCTCTGAGCTCAGCCCCAAACTCACATCACAGCAATCCTCCTGCCTCTGCCTCCCGAGTGCTGGGATTACAGGCGTGAGCCACCACGCCCAGCACCGTGCTATGTGGTACTGGTTGCTGCTAGGTGTGAGTCTCCACACCCAGTATGGTGTGTGGTTACTGAGGATCGAACCCAAGCCCTTGCGCTTGCAAGACAGGCGCCGGAACCACTGAGCTAAACCCCACCCCCACTCCCCGGCCAGTATTTTATGAATTTAATGGAGTTTTAATTTCTGTAAAGTATTCTTTTCTTTTTTCCCCAGGTTAATCTACAGTTGACTTTGTTTTCATGATTTTGATTTGTTTCCTTTGTAGACTAAAAAGAGGCATAAACTACCCTGAGCCACAATACAGTCCCTCCCCTACATGCTCAACCTCTGCAGACTTCGGTTTTAAGAGAACAGTATTTTTACAAATTAATCCGAAGAAGAAAAAAGGAGCGTGTACATAATTTTCATCACTCAGTTTTCACCTAGAGCTGAGGGAACATATAGAGAGAGATAGAGCATTGCACTAGGCGTTGCTGGAGGATGTCTCTGCAGTCTCGGGCGTCTGAGCAGGAAGACAGGTCTTCACACACTGGCCTGCACAGCCCACCTGGGTTTATCCTGTGACATCTGTGCAGGACCGCTGTGTGGCATATGATCATCACAGGTCAAAACTTGGAATTAAAAGCCATTTTCTTTTAGTATTGGCTTTAGTCTCTGCAGGACTCATTTATTAATGAAGAAAATGAAATGCAAGTATTTAACAGAAGAAACTGTAAACTATTAAAATTACTTTCTATTCAGTTAATATTTAGAGCAACTCATGATAAGCCAGATATCATTTAATTAAAGAATTAAACAACTGCCCTTTACTGAGAGTCTCCCTGGGGTTCAAAGCTCCAAACAGCTAGAACTGAATCTAATCACTCAGATTTTCCCACCTCAGTTTCATCTCCTTCTTGGAAGTGACTCTAAAAGGCAACATCTGGAAAGGTACCCTAAAGCTGACAGACGGAAGCCTCTCCAGGCCACACTATGGAATGTCCATAGCTCCGGGGTGGGGAGAAGGGCTCTGGACAGACACTCCTTCGGATTACACTTGCTCCATCTGCCACCTGTATACTGTCCCACCTCTCAGCTTTAGGAATAAGCAGATAAATGGCATAAAAAACAGGGTTTTCCGGAGACAGAGGAAGGAAGACTTGAGGCTTATCTGCGCTACATAATGAGTTCAGGACTAACCTGAAGTATAAAGGGAGACCCTGTCTCAAAAAACTAAAAAAAAGAAAAGAAAAGAAAAAAAACAAAGTAGACAAAGAAAAACACAAAATAATCGCATGCCAGCAAAGTCAAAAATGAAAGTATTCATGTCAACATTTGTAGTATCTGTTCAAGATTTCATAAGAAAAATAGTTTAAGGGGAAGATTTAACTGTCTTAGACAGATTATAGTATTCTAGGATACTTTAAAGATGAAACTACAAGAAGGTACACTTGGAAGGGAAAATTTGAGACACATTTTTAGTAAGGTTAGAAGAGGAAATATCAACATTCTTACCTAATTTACAAAATAAGCAAAAATCCTATTATAGATTCTGATACATTTTATGTTATTACCATTTCAATAACCAATGAGATTTCACAGTAACATTTACAAAATTTACTTATTTTCTGCTCATAAGACACAAATTCACATTACCAAAAAACTAAAACATACTACAGTCAGTTTGAAAAACCAATGTAAAAAATTGTTTCCAGATTGTAATTATTTTATACTAAAATAGTTACCAATTCATTAATTTATTAATGGTAAAATATGATTTTGTTTTGGAAATTATAATGATTTTTTTATTGCAAATTCTTAAATGAGAAAAGAATAGATACTTATCTATATATCTGTACATGTGAATAGGTGGCAAATACATGCACATCTTTACATATACATGAATATATACATACATACAGCTGATTCTCATCATTTGTGGAATTCTTTTCCCTTAAGCCATCATGAAGACTTTTAGCAAACCCTAGAGAAGATAAGGATTATGTTTGTAAAAGACTCTGGTTAGTGTACATCTAAAAACCACCCTCTCTGTCATCTTCATTTTATGTATGTTTATAGACAATTAATACATATTTTTGATTCACTACCATTGAACTCACCAACAACTGCAACAAAACTCATCCAAAGGAAGTTCCTCTCTGTAAGGCACACCGGAACCTGCAGATGTGATGAGCATGAAGTGGACATAAACTTTCTGAAAGGGGACTACTTTTCATAGCAAAATAGTCAACAGAAAGCATGAAAATGGGGCATGAAATACATTGTGAAATGGAAACTTGTTTACCATCTAAGTCCCGAGGTAGTGTTGCATTGCTTGACACCACTGGAAACGTACACATCGAGCAATTCAAACTTCTCACCAAGAATTATGGCAAAAGTGTCTTGAGACTTGATTTTTGAGGTTAAAAATAAATTTGAGTAGGTAGACTAATTTGCAAACGTGGAATTTGAAAGTAATGAAGATTGTACAGAGCTGCAGGCATTATTATTGATGTTTTACAATAAAATTATTTTAAAAAAGAAAGCAATTCATTGAGCTGTGTAACTTATTATTTTTTTAAGGTTTTTTTTTGAGACAGGGTTTCGCTTTGTGGTTCAGGCTGGCCCTGAGCTCACCGTCCAACTCACATCACAGCAATCCTCCTGCCTCTGTCTCCTGAGTGCTGGGAGTATAGGTGTGAGCCAGTGATGCCCGGCACTGAGGTATGTGGTGCTGATTGCTGCTGGGGTGAGTCTCCATGCCCAGTATTGTTTGTTATGTTACGGGGGTTGAACCTGGGTCCTTGTGCTTGCAAGACAGGCGCCGGAACCACTGAGCTATATCCCCGGCCTGAGCTGTGTAAATTATTAATGACCACTTGAGGCAAAGAATTTCCTGAGAATTACAAAATCTTTTAAATCATAAATATTTTAAAATATTTAATTAGTTGAGACATTAAAAACTTTTAAAATGTTGTGTGAATATACCTTTGTGATTAGTATTTCTGAGTTTTAAATATAAAGAAAAATTGGGCAGGGGAGTTAGCTCAGTGGTTCTGGTGCCTGTCTTGCAAGCACAAGGACCTGGGTTCGATCCCTGGTAACCACATACCATACTGGGTGTGGAGATTCATGCCCAGCAGCAACCAGTACCACATAGCACAGTGCCGGGCGTGGTGGCTCATGCCTGTAATCCCAGCACTTGGGAGGCAGAGGCAGGAGGACTGCTGTGATGTGAGTTTGAGGCTGAGCTCAGGGCCAGCCTGAACTACAAAGCGAGACCCTGTCTCAAAAAACCTAAAAAAAGAAAAACTGATATATACTAACAAATTCATTCCATTTTTCTTGGTCCATTTTGTTCAACCAACTTGCAAAAGTTTAAAAATCATTTTATTTAATACAGGAAACCAACAACTTTTCAGTTTCAGAACTCTAAAGTAAGAATACCATTTCTAAATCTGTAATTTAAAAATTACTTGCAGCTGGCAGGGAATGTAGCTCAGTAGCACTATACCTGCCTGGCAAGCACAAGGTGCTGAGTTTGATACCCAGGATGGAAAAAAAAAATCATGTCAAATACTGTACTGACAAGTACATATTGTCAATGTTGAATGTGATCATGATATGCACATAAAATGTACTTATTTCACAATAAAAGAAAAGTACAAAAAAGAAAGAAAAGAAAAAAAACTTGCAGCCAGTAATATAACTATGACTTTAAATTACAACAGTACATGGAATGTTTGTTCAGTCAGCAGTTACACCCACATTAATTGGGGCAATTTTATTTTCAATGATAAATATACACTATAATAATAGATACCACGTTCTTCTGTTTTCTCTTCAGTTATGGCAGAAAGAAATGATTAGAAAGAAGGAGGGTAAAAAGGGAGAGGGAAGGTAGAAAGGATGGAAGGAAGGGAAGAAATACAGGAAGGCAGGCAATCAGGAAGGCAAGGACAGAAGAAAGGAATTTTTATCCTGGATCAAGGATGTTGATTTCTCGAACAGTTTAACTCAGCCACAAATACACAGAACTTAGATGCATTCAATATGTATTTGTGGCAAAATGCTATGGGCAGGAATACTTACATGTTTTATTGAAGTTTTAAAAGGCTATCAGGGCTTGGGGTATAGTTCGGTGCTAGAGAGTTTGCCTAGCATGCTCATAAGGCAATGGGTTCTATTCCTGAAAGAAAAGGAAGGAAAGAGGGAGAGAGGGAAAGGAGAAAGGAGAGAAGGAAGGACTCCTTTCAAGGAAGAGAAAGAAAGAAAGAAAGAAAGAAAGGGAAAGAAAGAAGAAACTATCGAAATAATTTTCATGCCACTGCTGTTTACTTTTAAAAAACATTATGTAAAATTAATGAGAAGCAGAAAAAACTGCTTTCAACTGATACTCTTTCATAAGATCTGAAGCTAACATAATGCATATATTTTTTAAAAACAAGATTTTACTATGATCTTGAACTCACTGTATAGCTTAGGTTGGCTCAAGTCAGTCCTCTTGCCTTGGTCTCTCCAATGCTGGGATTACAAGAGTGCACCACTATCCTGGGCTAAAGACAAGATTTTGGGATTCATTCTTGAGAAAGAATGAATTATTAGAAATATTTTCACCTGGGGACTTGGGGCTCATACAAAAGATGACTTTGAAATTTTACTGTCATCAACTTCACTTTAACTCTACCTCTGGCATGCCAAATTCACTAACTGTTTCTATTTAAAATTATATCATCATCAATTCTTCTCTACTTCCCATGTTTTTTTTTTTTTTTTTTTTTTTTAGGTTTTTTGAGACAGGACCTCACTTTGTAGTTCAGGCTGGCCCTGAGCTCAGCCTCCAACTCACATCACAGAAATCCTCCTGCCTCTGCCTCCCGAGTGCTGGGATTACAGGTGTGAGCCACCACGCCCGGCACTGTGGTATGTGGTACTGATTGCTGCTGGGCGTGAGTCTCCATGCCCAGTATAGGTATGTGGTTACCAGAGGTCAAACCAGGGCCCTTGCACTTGCAAGACAGGCGCCGGAACCACTGAGCTATATCCCCGGACCCTTCCCATGTGTTTTTGATCTTTCTCATTCACTTTATACATACTAACATGCTCCAAAATTTAATTCTTTAGTTTGCTGCTGTTATCTTTTCCTTCAAATATCAGGCATTTGAAATCACCATGACTACTTAGAAATACATAACTCTGAATGAGGTCATCCCTTTGCAAAATATATCTTATACCTTCAGTTGCTGATGATATAAAATACTGATAGACTGAATGGTTTTATGTCACAGACAGGAGAACTTTGTTATGATAATATAAGACAAAAAAAATGTAATTCCATTATAAGAAGGTTAATAAAACAGCACAAGAGAGCAGAAAGAACCACCTGGCTTCGAGGTGATACATCAAGAATTCCTGGGTCCAGAAATAGTTTAGATGAGATAGTAATTGTGCATCAGAGCTGAAATACAGATGAGGAAGAATATGAAATGTGTGATCAGTCAGAACTGGGGAGACAGTGACAAAGGTTCCTAACACGGACTAAGTGTTATGACGTCATCTTTTCTCACATGGTGAGACCTGCAGCTGTAGGAAGGGTGGGAGACACATGCCAAACACACGATGCTCAAACCATCATTATTATGAAACAGATCATTACCAGTATATGCAGATATGTGTACATATATACATATACATACATATGTGTAATGCGGAACTGACAACACTGAAAAAGAAAAATTCTCCCTTTCTGATTTCCCTACATTTCTTTGGTATAATTATGCTTCCAATATTATATGATTCCAAACAAGAACTCATACATATGAAACATTTATTATATTTACTACCAATATAGGAAACACTAACCTCATCAATTCAGTAATGGCATCATGTTGACTAGCCCTCAAGAACCCTTTCTCTTATTTATGCTTGTTTACTCATTCTCACTGTCTTCTTAATTCAAGATGAAATCACCTGCTCTGCAGGGTACACCAGTCTCGTAATATGCGCACTTCCTCAACTCTTTCTCCATCCAGTTTATCCTATGTGCCGTAACCAAGTATTATGATTCGCCCGCCTAGTTTATAATGTCATGATTCGGATACATTAATGGCTACTACAATTTTAAAAGCCGGTGTCACATGGAGACATAAATACAAGAGCTACAACTTCAAAACTACAAGTGACACAAAATTAAATGATAACACATTCCTCAGGACTATCATCTTGATCAGACGGATAAAGTTTGTGACTTCTTGAGTATTTTTCCTTACTTAAAAAGATAAAGTTAGGTATGAAATTGTAGAATGCATTAAAGTGTTGGCCAGCCATCCCTTTCATAGGTGTCCCAACTTCAGAGCCATTTCTTCTAGAGCTAAAACCTTGTGTAGTTATTCATAAACCTATGGTGGCAAGCACTACCTATAATGTTTAACATGTTTTTATTTAATAAATATATTACTAGGGAATCAAGCCATGTGTAATGTGTGTCCACCATAGGTCTTAAAAGGATATGCCTATCTCTGTGCATAAATCCTAATCTATGGATGGATGGGTGTGTACAGTTATGAAATTTTATCAAGCTGTACGCTTATGGCATGAACGCTTTTCTGTATCTATATTATACTTCAATAAAGAGTTTAAAAAATTAATCTTCTGTGTGATTGTTTCTTAAAGATGTATCACTATTTCCAGTGATTTAAGACAACCTCATATAAAATGTTTTCCACTAAGTGGTTTTATTTTGCCACACGTATCATTACAATAAGTGATTTATGATAAAGAAAGGACAATTATTGGTATTCCTATGAAAAAAGACTAGTATTGCTTCTATCTGAATATAAAAACTAAAATATAGATGTCAGATTGTATTTAGAAACAGGAATGAAAAAATACTACCTATATAAGCCTTACTAATATAAATAAATAAGTAAATTAAACATAAAAAGAAGGAGAAAGCCTCCATCCTGCAAGCACTAAGTAAAATAGAACTATGGAGCTGTATTACTTCACACAAAAGATTTCAAAGAAAGTAATATGATTAGAGCTAAAATGTGAGAGAAGAGTCAGTTATTCAAAATTACATAAAGCCTTAAATATGCATAGACATACCAAAAGAGCTATGAAATGCAGGAAGCAAAAATTCACAGACACAAAAGAAAGAATAGGCAAACCCACACGCTACATAGACTCGCACTACTTTCTCATTAACTGACAGAACAAAGGTAGAAACAATATAGATGACTTAAAGGAAATGATCAACCAGATTTATCCATTTTACATGTAAAAATACTTCATGCAGCATCAAAAAACATGTTCCATTGTGCAAGAAATATCCAAGAAGATGGACCTAAACCTGAACAATGAAATGAACTTCAAATTTAAAAAGACAGAAAATAGATAGTACGTGCCTATGATCCCGGGACTCGGCAGAAAATCAGCATTCGAATCAGTGGACTGAGTAAACAAAGTATCCCTGCAAAGGTTTTGGGGCCTCCTGCAGGTGTTAACAGAACCAAATGGCAGGAGACAGGTAAATTCATTCTCTCTGTTGGACGTAGGACTTTTATCTTCTTCTGCTCTTGGACACTGACACTCCTACTCCTCGCTCCTTCGAGGACAAGTGGACTCATCGTCGCCCTACCTTCCCCCTCAGCTCGCTTCTAGTGTTTTGAGGCTGTCAGACTTGGCCTGAGCTAAGCCACAGGCTTGCCTTGTTCCCTGGTTTTCAGATGGCCCCTTACAGGACTTCTTACTGTATTATGGGACTTTGTGTCTCCATAATAATGTTAGATGTGAGTAGGTAGATACAATATTCACATGTATGAGTATATTCCCATGTATTATGTATAGTACACATTGATTTTGTTTCGTAGAAATTTCGAAAGTCAAGGAAAAAGTTATGATCTAAAATCAGAGACCTAATTCCATGTAGCAGACTGAAAAACCAAAGAAATTATACAAAGGACAAATTAAACATAAAAGAAGAGTTTTAAATATGCAAAAAGGTATGCACCTTATAAATTACACAATAAGAAACACAGTTCAGCCAGTATGATGTCAAGAGTCTGAATTTAAGTAGGAGCACAGAAAATACTAGTAAACCAGCCAGGAATTTAGCTCAATGGTCTGTATCTGCCTCTCAGGCTCAAGGTTCTGAGTTCTATTCTTCACACACACACACACACACACACACACACACACACACACACACACACTAAAAACTAGTAAGTAAGGGAATATAAACATTGCTAATCATAAGATAAACCAAATAACTTAAGTATGATCAACAATAAGATTTGAGAAAGGTGATCCTTAAAATATTTAGTGGACTTACGGTACAAGTTCCGATATCAATTTTAAACTTAAGTGAAGTAAGTTAGTTTTTTATTTAATGATTAAAATATATTTAATTTATGGATAATAAAAGTTAAACACTGGCACAGGATGGAAAGAAAAGTGCTTAATACAAAAAATAATTTTTTAAAATTAATTGTGAGATGAAATAATTTTTAAAAATCACAAAAATACAACATATATTAGCAAGCATTATAAACGCCATTTGCTATTAGAAAATTGATAACTTTCTGAAATAATTAAAAAAGGAATTAAATCTTACTTTATGCTATGTAAAAAGGAAATCTCAATCATGGTAAACTGAAAGAACAGAAAACTATAAAAGGCCAAAACACTATAGAATTTATATTAATCTTAGACAATGGAGATTTTAAGAAAAAAATATAGAAGAAAAACAAAATCTCGACAAAGCACTAACTTGTCACAATTCAGGTGTCAGGAAGATGTAAAATTTCTAAAAATCGGATAAAATTAAGAAACAGACAAAACCCTTTCATCAAAATATTTTATATACATTTTTGCAATTAACAGATGAAGCAGGAAAAAAAACAAAGTAATTTAATGGGCATATGCAAAAGCTATCAACCAGAAATCAGAAAGTATTTACGAGCAGTTTGCAAAAATTTCTCATAAAAATTTTCTAAGATCAGCCATAGGAAAAGTCTGAATATAAAAAGAAGACAAATAGTATAAATAGATTGTATTGTCAGAACAAAATATACTAAAAAATGTAACTCAGGAAAATAATAAAAATCCCACTTACTTTCAGAAAGTTTTAAAATCTGTAAACAACTAATGAATTAAAATACTGCAAAATAATATACTAAAAATTGTCTTCTTTGGTATAATACTAGGCTATAGTCTGAGGAAAATTAAGACCTTCAAGTCTAATTCATAGAATCAAACAACAAAGAAAAAAACATGTACTAAAGGAACAAAAATCTAAGGCTACTGAGTAATAATCAAACAAGAGCATAATAAAGCTTACTAAGGACACTTATTGAAGTGAGCACAAATCCATGACAACTTGTACTATGTCCACGGGTATCAACATGCTCAAGTTAATCTATATCTTTAATTTAACTTTCACCCTTATTCAGTGTTATTTTAATTATATTTTAACAAACTACTGTACAGTAGATGCACCAGTAGAAAAAAAGGGTAGAGAAATCTGAAAAAGAAAAGTAAGAAGGACTTCCCAATTAGCTATAAAGACATAGGTGCACATTATATTATAAAGGGAATGTACTATTGCTACAAAGATAATTAATACATAAATAAAATAGAATAAGCAACAGAAAATAGAGTTGTGTCTGAATAAAATGGTCTATCTAGATGGCATTCTAGACCAATGAAAAGCTACAGTATTATTTTTAAATTATCCTAACTGATTGTAATCATAGAAGTCATGGAATGAAAACCCAATCATAAACACATGCACACTAAGGACAAATATAAAAAGTCAAGCTTTTGGCTGGACTTGATGGTATGACTACAAGGCATCCTTCAGGAGGCTGAAGAAGGAAGACACACATTTGATGTTAGCCTAGGCAACCGATTTGTTTCCAAACAGAATTTTTAGGGGGCTTTTTTGGGGACATTGTTCAATGGTAGAACGCGTGCCTAGAATTCAGGGGGGCATAGCTATACTCCACAGTATTATAAACAAACGATGTGAACAGAACAAAATAGTAAATCCTTAAATAAAAGATAAGATTTGGTAGTATAAGGCATAATTATAATGATTGTTTTGGAATAGGAAAATAATCATGATAATGACTCCAGAAATATAAATCATAAAAGACACATGGACATATCTGATGGCATTAAATTTAAAACATAGCTTCAGTGTACAAAAACATAACATGTGTTAACATAAAAAACTAATGCTGTATCTTTCCTTCCTATCATTAATAATTTATATAAGATTGATTATAAAATATACAGTAGAAAATATATAATATATGTAAGTGAAAATGTAAAAGTCACTACATATCATTCTTCACTGATAAAGGTATACAGAAAGAGACTGCAAGTCTTCAAAAAGAATGCAAGTAGGTTCATAATGTATAACAATATCCTAGAATCTCATCTAAAGTCCCTATCTACAATTCATATACATGTACAAAATATATATTTCACACACTCGTACCTAAGTATGTACATATACATGTAGAAATTTATAAACACTTCCCCTATACTTACATAATTTTTCAGTCTAAATAAAGTTGTAATGCTCAACCATCAAACATGGATATCATTCTAAGTTACTTATGCATGGAGATTTATATCTTTTTTTATAAACTTCTGCCTAACAAGCTTTTAGGTTTTTTCTTTGCCCAAATGCATTTCAGTGGTTCCCACTTAGGTTGTGATAATTTGTCCTTAAATTCTATCATAAAATTTTCTGTAATGGGAAAAATAAGCCATACAATGATGAGAAGAAAAACTGGAATTTAAGGGGAAAAAACTCAATGCATTCAGAAATATTTGGAAATTATAAGTAGGTGTTAGTAGGCCATTTCTATCATGAAATCTATTAGACACTGAATTAGAAAGGAGGTCAAAGGGAATGAGACTGTAGTAATCAAGACACAGGCTTCCTTGTAGGGATTAAAGTGTACAAGACAGAAGTGGTTTGTTAATTATTTTCTTTGATTAGGTTACCTATTTCTCTCCATGTACATTTAAATATTAATCAGACTCACTTTAGTACAACATTATTCCAAGGATAAAATGAGGGAAGAGTTCAAGTGTAAGATAAACAGTGGCTTAAAAAGAAACATAAGAGCTCCCTCCTTCTTAAAATTAGTATTTGATATTTACTTGACCCTCTTACACA
Organism: Petromus typicus; assembly: GCA_004026965.1. NCBI lineage: Eukaryota > Metazoa > Chordata > Mammalia > Rodentia > Petromuridae > Petromus > Petromus typicus. Next base: position 75,164 of record PVIR01003627.1, read on the forward strand.
ATTTATAATAGATTTCATTGTCTCTGTCTTATAAGCCAAACTTTTTGATAATAAAATTAGTTTGAACTTTCAAACTCGGATCTTGAAACTCATACCTTGTCTAATTGTCAAGCTACATAGAACATGGATATATGATTGTATGGGAAAAAAAGATAAAATTCTTTAAAAATAGCTGCTCATAAGTTACTTACCTAAAATCCAAAAAACTACAAGTTTTTAAAATACAAAACACTTATTTTCATTAGGAGATAAAAATTTACTAAACTAACCATACTTGAAGGTTTAATTTTGCTTCCAAAAAAATCTGAGCTTTCTAATTTAAAAAAATTAATTATCAGGTAACTGTTAGTTTCTACAAAGAGAATATCACAAGCCATTCCACTCAAATCGCCAAGTAATAAGCACAGTTAATGACACAGTTTGTTTCTACAAAGCATTTAAAACATAACTGGTATTTAAACGGATTCATCTCACTGTTCCCCTGAAAATGTTTAAACTCAAAGCAAAAGTAGCAAGAAATTACTCTGCATTTGTGACTCATTCATGTTCTTTTTACAACTCATTATGAACTTTATAATGACCCTATCACAAAACATATTAATATTTACCTCCTAAGGACAAGGCAGTGTAATTGAGGCACAAGCTGGAAAAATAAAACACTACTGTTACATCTTTTTCTTTCACTGTCCACATTTCAGAACTATGAAATAGCCTGCTTTTCAGGTTCAAACCGTTTGTACTGTTTACATTGTGCTGGGAAAGTGCTAAGAAGTGAAGCTGAGAGAGAAGCTACCTCGTGTTACACCATAGACAACCCCTACAGCATTTGCATCATCCTAATGTAGTCTGGAAACAAGAAATATATAGTGTAAAAAAAACCCCGAAAGGTGTGGCTAGTAGGAAGCTTAGAGCGATCTCAAACTTTCCTTCATTTTGTGGCTCAGGAAACAAAAGAGATTAAGTGACTTATTTGCCAAAGGTCCACTAACAAGTCAGCAGAAGACTCAGATTTATAAATCAGTAACTACTTCAAATATTTAGCTGGCAAAATCAGTACTTGCCCTTAAAGCCTAAAATATTTTATAAAATGTCACTGGAAGAAAATAGATATTATCTTCTTGCAAAACCCTAATAAGTTACTTAGACAATCCTTCAAAAAGGAAATTTCTCAGTGAAAATCACAATAAACTTTTAGGAATTGAGTCTATATTCTACAGTCTGACCGAGATTTCCTTAATCATCTTCTTCAATTGGTAGAATTAAGTAATTTCCACCCTTCACTCCCACAACACCAAAAATAGCAGACACAGCTCAAAGTATATCAACATACAACTGGAGAGATGACTTCAGACTAGTGCTCACAGTGCTATAAATCACCCAGAGAAGAATATGAAATACACAATTTAAACAAAACTGAACATAAAGAAAATTACCAAAATTATTAAGAATTAATTTCAAAATACAATTTGATGTACTGGAAATTAGTGTTTTATAAACTTACACTGTATACTGCAGATATACAGCAATACTCATTGCTGATGATAGAATAAATTACTCTGTGAGTGTGTGTGCGCGTGTGTGTGTGTCTGTGTCTGTGTGTGTGAACGTGTGTAAATTGTGATAAAATACATGGGCGCATTTAAATATAAAAAATCGATATTTTTTTATTAAATATAAAATATTAGTTAAAATATACTTTACTCTTGACTGCCCTCAAATCACTTGGCTTCACTTTGAATACACCACACCCTTCTTGCCACTCTGTAACAGTTCTGGAAATCCCATTTCAGGTGTGACTGAAGAACAGATCAGAACTATGGGGAATGCTTCTACAGACTGCAGGCTTATCAAGGCATCAGCACGCATGCTCACTCACCAGCCCTGACATCATATCAATTCTGGCTCTTTCCCGAAGTCAGAATTTACTATGGAAGGTAAAGACTTTGAATCAATTCAGGACATCAAGGCAGCCACGACGACACAACTACAGACATTCACAAAGGAAGACTTCCAGAACTGGCTCAGAAAACAGCAAAAATGATTAGATATGCATGTTCTAGAGAAGGGAGGGGTATATGACGATGTGCCTTTTACAATAATAATTTTTAGATGTATATATTCACCATACTTTTTGATCATACTTCATGTGTACATGTATCAAGCATTATTAAGACATCATGACATTTGACATAATATGAGCATTTAATGGCATCTGATATATATACACATATTTTATGACTGTATTTCCCTTGAGATTTAATATCTAGAACTGCAGTAGCATTTCAAAGACAGAAACAGTTTTTAATATAAAGGGTAGGATTATGTTTTCTGTTTTCTTTCCTTATCTTGCGCAGAATTTTATTTGCTTTTAGGATTAGGGAGGCAACCTAGACTCACTTATCCGGAAAGTACTTCTTAGACCTCTAAATGACCTCGGACTTCCTGTTTGCTGGCTTTACACTAGTTCTCATCCACAACAGAAGATTATCCCTGAGGCCATTTCGTTCCCCCATCGGTATCTCACTCCCACGGGCACACCCAGACACGTCCCCAGGTCACAACACTGTAAGCAGCTCCACACCTCTTAGTCCTACTCAGAAAAAAACATTTTATAGTTAAGAGACTGAGAGAATTTTTATAAGCACAGCACTAATTCAGCTCTAGCATACAAGAAAACACCCCTCAAACTCTGGTAAAGTGTTACAGCAGTAACAAATTACTCACAACACAAACACCCATGACTGTGACACATGAGCTTGTCCTGGCACAGAATTAGAAAGCTTTAATCTAAATCAGCAGCCAATGCACGAATATCTTGACATCTCTTACTGGAAACATTTACACCCAATCATCTTAAGCTCTTACTATTAGTGACACAAATAATACATGACATTAACTGAATGATCACTCAGTGCTTGGTCCTATGGTATTTAATCTATTTTGTCTTATTTAATACAATTGCTCTACAGGTGACCATTATTTTGATTTTACAGAAAAGAGACTGGAACTTGCAAAGTTCAGGTAATCACTCAAAATACAGTAGCATGAAAACCTAACACAAAGAGAGAGCTATCTGATATCAAAGTCTATTATTTTTCATTAATGTTTTCCTTTATCTCAAAATTTGCCAATATCACAATATTTGACAATTATTTACCTACAAAATATTTTGTACGACACACTTTGAAGTATTGTAAAATTCTGTCTGAAAAATATACCCAGAAAATATATCCATATCATCATATATGAGATTCCTATCCTGATGAGAGATGAGATTTTTTTTTCTGTAACTGGCTAACACAGAAATGACAACAGAATATCATGGAATATCATGGCTGAAAGTGTCTGAGTCCTTCTCCAAACACCATCTATTAAGGGTATACACATTTCTTCCTGTGAGTCACATTACTTCAAAGCAATTAAAAATTTACGTGCATATTAACAATATACGCTAATAGTGTAATATTTTTCAGGCTTGTCAATACCAGATACATTTCTACTTTCACTAAACTGGATAATGAAACTATTACACTGTTACACACACTTGCATTTCCTTAGTTATTGATATAGACCAGCTATTTTATTATACATTTAAAAGTTTAATTTTTAGTGTACCATACACATGATGTCTTTTGTCATCAGGTTGGCTGCTGTTCTTTTTAAACTGACAAAAGCTCTATCATATATTAAAATTAATATTTACTTCACATGCATCATAGAAACTACTGTTTGGAGCACGCAGATTTTTTGAAATTTCATATACTCCAACTTTGTTATGTCTCAATTATTCTGTTTTTAATAAAACTTTCATGGATTTACTCATTTTATGTTTAAAAAGTGATAAACTTACTATTTGCTAAAAGAATAGATTTTAAGTATTTTTAGACCAACATTTGTGAGACAGTGCGTATGTCAGTGTCAACTTAGCCATTCTACAGTGTATACATATTTCAAAACATCATGTTATACAAATACACATATAGTTTTTATTAAAAAAATTTTATCTAAACTTTTATGTGGAATATATTTTAGCATAATGCAAAAAATCGAAATGCAAATGTAGTATTTTCCTCGATGGAGTAGTGTTATTTATACATCATTATCAAATAAAGTGTCTATTAGCAATGATCTGATACAGTCTCCATGTAGGGAAAAGTCGTGTGTATGTGTTAAGGAATACAGCTGGACTCTCCTCTTACAGATGTACTGCACACCAAACAATATCAAACTTTTTGAATTACTATAGTTTTATCATGTTCTTTAAAAATCCCAGTGTCTATTACTCTTTCTTCATTATCTTATTAATCATAATTTTTCTGGAAAATTCTAATATAATTGTGTATTATAAAATATAAATACTTTTGAATGTATAAATATGAATTACATTTTCTAATAATTATGAGCACCTTCTATATGCTTATTAGTTGTATAATTTCTTTAAAGATATATTGATGCAAACTGTATGTCCATTTTTCACTGGGTGATGCATCCTATTATTATGAAATACTAAAGTTTTTCTACTCTGGACACTAGCCTACTTGGGATACCTGACTGGCAAATATTGACATGCATTCTTTAGATTTTTCTCTTAACTTTCTTAATAACATTCTTTGAAACATAAAGGTTGCAAATTTTATTTAAATCTAGCATTTTGTATTTTTGTGTGCTGTCATTATTTCATCCAAGACACAACTGCCTGCTCCAAAATCATGAAGGTGTAAACCTATGTATTAATAGTTTGATAGTTTTAGCTATTACAATTGTATCCTTGGTCATTTTGAATTATTTTCTGTAAAGTTTGAGACAAGAGTTCAAGTTCACTCTTTTGCATATTGTTTCCTGGTTGTCCTAGTGCAATTTCTGAAAAGATTAGACTTTGCCACATGGAATTGTTTTGGTGCTTTATCAAAAGTCAATTAAATACAAATATATGAGTTTATTTTTACACTATCAATTCTACTTCACTGATTTTTATATCTATCTTTATATTGCTATTATATAGTCAACTACTGCACCTTTTAGTAAATTTTGAAATAGCACCATAAGGTCTTTCAACTCTTTCATAATTTATTTTTCAATCTTTTGCCTTATTAATCTTTGCATATTAATAAGAACTTTATGATGATCTTGTAAAGTCTTGCAAAGTCAACTGGAATTTTGTGAAGAGTGTGTTAAAGCAGCAGATCAATGTGAGGAATATTGAATTACCATTTTAACAATATTAACTCTCTCAAACCATGAACACAAAATGTCTTTTATTCCTCAACTTTTTGTAGTTTTTGGTGTACATGTGTATACTTCTGTTACATTCATTCTTTATTGTTTAATTCAATTTTATTATTAATGAAACTGTTTTCTTGATTTCATTTTCATATTTGGTGTCAAAGCAGAGAAATACAATTGATTTTTGTATTCTGACTGAGTTCTGTAGTCTTATTTAACCTACTTACTGACTGCAATAACTTCAGGGTTTTCTTGAGATCTTTGTATGCCGAACATCAGGGCTTCTGCGAAATGAAATAGTTTCCTTCTTTACAGTTGGAATATTTTTCTTTCTTCTTTTTTCTTGAGTCACTGCTTTTGCTAAAATCTTCAGCAAAACAATAAACAGAAAGAACAAAAATAGATGTTTTTTTATCTTGTTCCCACTATTGGGGAAAATGCTTCCAGTCTTCAGGCATTTGTGAGATGATTAAGATGCACTTTAACTGGCTAAGTTTACTTCTACTTCTATCTTACTGTGATTTTCTGATTAAAGTGCCTTGGATTTTGACAAATGATTTTTATGTGCTTACCAAGAAGAGCACATGGGTGTTTGCTGTTGTTTTGTTTTGTGTTTTGAACAGGGAACAAATTCAGGACCGTGTTCTTGCAAGAGCCGTATCCTTGGCCCCAAGCACGTGGTTTTTAACTTTAACCTGTCAGCACATAATGCATTTTTCATGTTGAATTTCCCTTTCATTTCTGAGATAAACATTATTTAGTTGAACCTGTATGAAGCTTACTGGTTTATACGTCTACATTGTTGTACGTGTGCAAGTATTTTGCCAAGGACTTTGTGTACTTAATGTTTATAAAGTTATAGGTCTCTAGTTGTCTTTGCTTCTGATATCTTTGCCTACTTTCAGTATCGCAGTATCCTGGCCAAGTAGAGTAAATTGTTCCCCCTTCTTGAACACTGTAAAGCATTTTTAAAGGATTTATATTAACCTATCTTTAAAATGCTTGCCAGCCCAAGTGTGGCAGTGCAGGCCTGTAAGTCCAGTACCCAGGAGGCTGAGACAGGAGGGTTTCTTTGAGCTAGAGTACAGACTTCACAACTAAGTGGGTTGAAGTTTAACTTGAGCTACATAGGGAGACCTTGTCTCAAAACAAAAAAGATAAATAAATAAAACCCTTCTTAGAATTCATCAGTGAAGCCATCTAATCCTAAGATTTATTATTAGAATTTTTTAAAATTTTACTTTAATATGTTTGCAGTAAATAATGTTGATATTCTTCATAGGGAATTGATGTATGTACATAACACACTGTAATTCTTTTTTCATCCTTTTTCCTTCCTCCCACCTCTCCTCATCTCAAGGTTCCTTTCCCTTTTACAAATGATCTCTGTTTCTTATGATCTTTTGTTTTGCTCTCTAATTTATTTATATTTGAAGTTCTCGCATAAGAGAAACCATGTACTATATAAACACGGGCATCTGATTTATTCCACTTAAGAGACTCAAAGTGCCTCCATTTTCCTGTACTTCATGCATCAAAGGAGTGCTCCATTGTATGTAATTATTGCACTTTCTTTTAATTTCTTAAAGGACATAGAGGCCACCTTCAAGGCTTAGCTAGTATGAGTTCTGCATTTGATTATTAATTTGTGCTGACAGAGGAGCCTGCAGTGGAAGGACAGAGGACCTGTAAGGATTCGCACAGCTCACAGTGTTCTAGGTTTGGCTGCTTATGGAAGCTCTCAGGCTCTCTAGTTTACATATAAGAGATAGATCAAGAAGTGGAGGGAAGGGGAAGAGGATGAAAAATAATTAAGATGCATTATGTACCGTACCAGCTCTGCACAAGGAATGTAAACATTACAGACCACAAACATGTACTACTAAAAAATTAAAAGTAATTCAAATTTAGTTTCTAATGTGACTTAAAATGTGATAATATGAAAAACTTAGTCTAATGACAAACTTTGAAAATTTCCAAAGATCATATTAAATGCATTCTGACATAGATTAACCAGTGCTAAGAAAACTGAAATACCTATAATGATTCTCTCAATATTACAAGGAAAATCAGGCTATCTATAAAACATCACAGGGCAATGTGGAAGGGGAAAAATGCAATAGGAATTATGCTGAAATGAAGATCTGCTCTGAATTTATAACGGTTTTCTCCTCTTTAATAGTTACACAAAGCAACATTATTTTTTCTCTCAATGAATTATTTATTAGACATATTCATTATTGTTATCGAATGTTCTTTTAATTTTTCTCCCATCTCCAGTCTTCTCCTGGTCTCCAAGATGTTTGCTGATTAGGACTTTCTTTCATAAGGAATCAGAAGTGTTTTCCTGTGCCTAATCAAGTTAAACATGTTACAGTGACACATGCATCTGTTTTTTCTTTTAGATCATTTTTTTGTTTTAAAAAACTACTTAGGTAACGACTGTCGGGATGGCCTTCTAAATGTTTCAAATACCAATTCACAGTCCTGCCTGACCTCCCCTCGGCACACCCTTCGTCTCCTTACTCAGCATTTATATAACTTGGCAGGTCATATGGAAATAAAAACGAACACCTTTCACCTCTATTCAACCCGTATCTTTCCAAATCATAGAATACTGGAATTGAGAAAGTGAACTTTTTGCAATGAAATCTGAATAAACTTGATAAAGTTATCTTTATAAATCTAATAAACACTTCTTTTTCATCTTCTTTAAACCAGCTGTTTTCAGTCATAAAAGTTTATACCATCACTTGTGAAATGGCAAAACCTTTCTTTAAGTCACTGAAGTATATAATAATAATGCACTTGATATTATTCCATTATGATATAATTTACACATACATTACCTATATTATCCTCACTTTTCAGGGTATAGTAAAATCCAATGTTTTAAGAACTCTTTCATGAAAACCAATTATGTTTTTGAGCTTTATAAGGAGATTCTTTTCCTAAGTTAAGTAATACAAGTTAGTGCAACATTATTCAAGAATTCTAACATTGGAGAATAAAATCTTTCCAATTAAGAGACGGGAAATTATATGCAAGTCATCCAAAGAAGGGGCAGACTGAAATTTCCCTTCAAAAAACAGTACAGTAACATCAAACATTTTTGTGAGTAGTTAACCATGAAAGACTGCAGAAAACATAATTAAAAATTTTTCAGGGCTGTAATGCTAATATTATATCAATTGAGTTGGAAAGAAATCAGAATTTTTAGACTCACTCAGGAAGCTACTAGAAACCTGCCAGTAGGTGTCAGAGAGGGTTCACGATAAGAAGAGAATGAGAATAACAGTGACTAACTACTTTTTTTTAAATGGTATCAATTACCTAAGGCTGGCACTGTGGCACACATTTGTAATCCCAGCATTCAGGGGGCTGAGGCAGGATAATTATGGGCTGGAGGCCAACTTGAGCTACACAGAAAATTCAAGGCCAGACTCTGCTGCACAATTAGACACTATGTTGGAGAAAGGAAGAAAGAGAGAAAGAGAGAAGAAGAGAAAGAGAGACAGAGAGAGAAAGAGAGAGAGAGAGAGAGAGAGAAAGAAAGAAAGGAAGAAAGAAAGAAAGAAAGAAAGGAAGAAAGAAAGGAAGAAAGGAAGGAAGAGAAAAGAAAGAAAGAGAGAGGAAGGAAGACACTCCACTATGAATTTTGTTTTAATTTGTAAAAAATCATCTTCATAGTGCTTAAAATATTAAAATGTGATTTAAATGCAGTTATTCTTAAAGAAGTGATAAATTTTAGACACTAACTTTGATATTATATCCTTTTCCCTTTGAATAATTCATGTATTATAAATTAATTAGCAGGAATATGTTATGATAATACACAAAACCTAAAGATTTTGTTGAGAAAAGGGAAAACATGAAATTATTAAATAAAAGGAGCAAAATATTGATACTGCTCTATTTCTCAAGTAGTGTGATACTAATACTGTAATCAGTGTTATTCTTCCTACAATATGATTGTTATTAAATTTAATTTTTAAAAGTTAGAAAGGTTTCATCTTTATTTATGTAACTACACTTTTATTACACAAGTGCTGAAGTTGACATTACGCCCCAGCCAGAGGCAGTTGAATATCAGGATTCCACGAGCTCCTGAGAGCTGTGAAAATCCCGGAGCCTATCACTAAATCACCGGTTAGTGATTGATGGACAGTGCTTGATGGTAGTAACCTTACATCTTTAACATCTGTAAAATTAAAAATACTTGTAATAAATGTTTTTTCCTTAGTTCCTACAAAAATGCATTGTCTACCTTTATCAGATCATTTACTTCATACTGTTTGTTAAATTACTGAATATAAGTTCATATCCCCATTACACTCTCTGCTTTTTCAGGAATGTTTGGTGCTTCAGATAAAGCAGATTTTCTCATAATATTTTTTTCAGTATGAAAGTGTGTTTTTATTTTTAAATGTTTTTAATTTTATTGTAATATATGGAGATATTAAAAAGAAAATCATTATTCTATGAAAAACTAAAACAAAATTTCATAAAAAAATATACAGAAAATAACAATAGGTAAGGTTTAGTGCACTGAAGTATGAAAAGAATGGTCACAGTATTTCTCAAAGTATAAATCACAGACAGAAAAGACTCTCTTGCAAAACAAAAGAACAGATAATACCACAAAATTTTTGTTTCAATAAATTAAGAAAAATGAGTAGTACAGATGATCCACATTAATATATATATATCCCACAATATCAGTTACAAAGTGTAGACTCAAGAAAATTTTCATGAATGACAGCAAGTTTGTGGTCATTTGGTATCTTGGGTTTTTATATACATGTTCTTATTTAAATACTAACCTAATATACTGGGAAATCTAACATTTGGAAAATACTAATACACAGAAGACAGGTTCTTTTCTTATTTTTTGCAAAACCAGGGATCAAACTCAGGACTTTGCACTTGCCAGGCAGCAGCAGAATCACTGAGCTACATTGTGGGGGCCAAGAACAGGTTTGGCTTGTCTCCAGGCCCACGCCGGAGGAGTGCCCAGGGACTGAGGTTAGCAGCGGGCGGCTCGGGAAACGGCGACTGTGCCACCGAATCTGCACCGGGTTTGGAGCTTACTGGCCTCCAGGCCCACGCCGGAAGAGCGCCCAGGGACTGAGTTTAGCAGCGGGTGGCTCGGGAAGCGGTGACTGCGGCACCGAGTCTGCGTCACTGAATCTGCGCCAGGTTTGGAGCTTACTTGTCTCCAGGCTCACACC
>PVIR01003628.1:0-86702 GCA_004026965.1 Petromus typicus
CTTATTCAATATACCTCCACTAGCATTTAAAAAATTATACAACATTCATAAAATTAATATTCTTGTTATTTTTAAAAAATAGAGATGAATAACATTGGCAAAAATATTTCCAAAGTATTAAAGAAACTACAGGTACAGCTGCTTATTTTCTCTGTAAGATTCCAAAACTATTATGTAATTTCACATTTTTAATTAGTTTAAATATATATGGAGAAAGAAAAATATGTTCTATGGTCACCTTTGAGTTCAAAGCTTAATTAGATTCCAATAACCTACCTCGCCTTAGAAGGTTGTTATTCTTTAATACACTCATACCTAACAAATGAATGCAATAGTACAAACTGCAATCCTGTAATAATTGCAGTTCTAAAGTGCTGAATAATGTTAATCATTGTCACCACCAACACTTTTGCTATGAAAGTCAACCACTGAGGACATTCTATACCTTTTTAACCTTAAAAGTAAAAATATTATTTTGGGTCAGCATTAAAACTCTTTAATTTTGAATTGCTTCTCTTGAAATTTACTGTGTGTTTCTTCCTCAAAACTGTTGGAATAACAAGTCAGTCAAAAATTATATACTGAAACAGTAATTTTGTCATTTCATTTAAATTAAATTATTATCACCAAATCGCCTTCATTTTCATATGATCTAATTATTATATAACTTTGAAAATTGCTGGATATTTCTGGTCATATTAAATTGAATATGCACATCACAAAGGGATCAGAATTTACCTGCAAAATGAAATATAATTTTTTAAAATAGAGTTAAGAAAAAAGTACATATATGAAATCAAATTTAATAAATGTAGTATCTGTAAGAATGCACTATGGTTATAATCCAGGCAGCTGAACATACAAATGTATATGTGGAAATTTCTATTCATTGTTATTTTCAGCATATATTGAGAGTGAAATGGTTTTTTTGTAGTAGTCTTCAAAGCTCTGCAATTTTTTTCAATGAAAAATGAAGATTATTTATTGACTTTATTAAATCATATATGTATATAAGTTGGGCAAAAGAGAATAAAAATTGATTTAATAATAAAAGTTTTGAAACTCTTCCCAAAAACATTAGTTTAGGACATAAATGTGGCAAAAATTTTCACTTTAAATGAAAATTTGATATCCAAATTCAAGATAAAATATTAAGAGTAGAAATGACTAGTGTGAAAATAAAAATACAATTGTTTTTTAAAATAATGTTTGTGGGTTTTTGTTTGTTTGTTTGTTTTGATACGAGGTCTCACTTTTCTAGTTCCAGCTGGCCCTGAACTCAGCCTTGAACTCATAGCAATCATTTTGCCTCTGACACCCAAGTCCTGGGATCACAGGAATGAGCCACCACACTTGGCACTGTGGCATGTGGTACTGATTACTGATGGTTGTGAGTCTTCATGCCCGCATTGTAATATGTGGTTACTATGAATCAAACTTGGGCCCTTGCACTTGCAAGGCAGGTGCTTGAACCACTGAGCTAAATCCTGGCCCCAGATTGGAATAATTTTATCAATTATTAATGTCAATGTGTCCAATAGGTGGTATTCCTAAAACAAAAAAGTGCTCATTAAGATATAAAATAAAAATCAAGCATTTTATAAGTGCTATATACCCAATCTGTTAGGAAATACTAAGTTTGTGAAATATCTGAGGTTTTAAGTCTTAAAATTTAAAAATAAAACAATATGTTAAAGAAAAATCTGTATTTCTAGAAAATTATACTTTAAAGAAACAAAAACTACTGAATGTATTTGTTCAACTTACTTCCTGAACTTCATTATTATAACATTCTATGCAACCTTTCTAGTGTGAGCATATTCATCAAATTTCATGGCTGTGATGACTTCCACTTATAAAAATATTTTAGACTATTATTCAATTGACACTTCAGTCTTATGATTCATATGTATATATTAAATAGAATATTGAACTTCTCCAGTGGCCTAACTAGCTACAAGGATCTTGTATGAATTATAATAAATCTTTTATATTGCTTACGATAGTTTTATTTTTCTGATTGAATCCTGACCTAGACATTTACACAAGCATATTAGCAGCTAATGTAGGCAATTTGGATTTGAAAAATCATCGTTCCAAGTAATTTTTTACTCTGGCCCATCCTACTCATTCCATGAACACTCCCTTAGTTTTATCTTGGTCATCTTTTTCATTTTTATGATTGTGACAAATTTCAAACTAAGCTTTGTATCTTCATTCCTTCTCAGAATTTTTTCTCATTCATCAGATGTATTTTTTCTAATATTTAAATTAATTTCAATCAAGTTATATTTAAAATAAAAAGTTGAACCTGTGTTATATTTTAGATTAGCATGTCTCCCAAAAAGTCTCATGTTTAGGTTGGATTTTGAAAGGTGATCAGATCACATTGTAATCATCTATGGAAGGATCCACTGAACAGTTCTGAGTATACTCTGAGGGAATAGGGTCTAATTAGAAGAGACCTAGAGAAGCATATTTGTGTTTCTCATTGTTCTCCATTCTTTCTAATTCTTGGCTTCTTTAGAATGAGAATCTTTGCTCCTCTACCTGGTTATTTTGCCCTTGGAGCCAGTTTACTATGGACAGACCCCACCCGAATTGTGAACTTCTGTTCATTTAAATTGTATGTGTCAGGTATTTTGTTCCAGAGACAGGAAAGAAACTAATAACAAAAACTGGTACCAGGAGTGAGGTGATTTCTGTAAGTGCACCTAACCATGGTGGCTCAACCTTTGGTAATGGTTTGATGTGGAATTTGGAAAGGTTTAAACATAACAACCTTAGAATTCTGTAAGAAGAGCTGAATGGGCAATTCTAGGGGCACCAGAAATCCAGAATACTAGTAAGAATGTGTATAATAGACACTACGCTCATGATATTTCAGGTGGGAAAGAGGACTATATTGAAAAGCCAACTGGAGGTCCTGTATGTTTTATTCTGGCAAATAACTTGTCTACCTATTATCTATGTACTAATATTTGTGGGGTTGAAGCTTAATTTGGTGAACTAATTTATCTGCTAGAGAAAATTTCAAAGCAACTTACTAGTGTAAATTCAGGTTTTTCCATGGATACTGATGCTCACTTTTACTCAGATTTTCAATACAAATCTGGAGGACAAAACAAATTAGAATGAGGAAAAAAAATATATGTTTCAGCTTGGCCAAGAGTAAGTTTCATATAAATTTGAGGTTAAAAAATACCTAACAGCTGAAAATATTAGCATTATAAAGAAACTTAACATTTTGTTTCTGGGAAATAAGAAAGTTGCATTCAAGCAATTTAATAAAATAACCACATATCTGCCATCCTTTGTACATGATATAAAAGAGTGGATTTCAAAGAATAATTTCATTTTTAGAAGACAGTCTCAAAGCCTTGTATTCATTTACTATGGGTTAGGAAATTATTTTCCTGAGTTTAGTTTCAAGACTCTCAAAAGCTACTGTAATCATTTTTCAAAAGGCCCTAACTGTGGTTCAGCTATTGGCAGACTATGACATCTTCCAAGTGCTACTACCACTTTAAATATAAGAATATGAAATTATCAAGTTATAAAGACTTCTACACAGACTTCAGAAAAAAGTGCTACAGAAGCCAGCCAAAAATGACTGACAAAGTAAGCATTCCTGTCATGACCCTCTAGGAGAGCAATATGCAAAGATATGACAGTTAGGTCAAACATGTAATGGAGATCGTTGGAAGTTGGAGATTCCAGGAACATGCAACGTCTGTCAAGGAAAGCTGAATGTGATAAGAACAGTAAGCTCAAGAGACAAGCCATATGGATCGCAGTGAGGAAGGTCCCAGAGATGGAGCATCCAAAGACCTTTGGAGAGAATATCTCCCAATAACTTACCCTACTTTCTGGATATGAACCCATGGCATTTAATATTTGCTGTGGAGCTTTTAGTCTTCCTTTGGACAAATTCCATCCTGCCTCTATTTTTCTGTTTTGAAATGGAAATATTTAATCTGTGCCATTGTAACTGTAGAATTTAAGTATTTTTAAAATGAATTTTACAGGGATTTGTAGTTCAGAGCTGCTTTGAATCACAGAGTAGACTTTTTGAGCACTGCTGAGACTGCTAAGAATAATTGATGAACTAAATATAATTGCATAATAAGACGACATTACACAAATATATTGGAGGCCAGGGTTGGGGTGTTATAGTTTAGAGCTAAACTACAATTTAGAAATAACATTATGTCCCTCAAAATGAGTGTGTTCAGGATATAGGAAAGAAATTGAAACATGTGAGCTCTAGATTTATGGGTAGATTCATCTATCAATAAGTTTCTATCTGAATATGCTATTAGGAGATAGGGCCTATGTGGAAGGGATAGATCACAGACAGCATGATGAGAATGTGAGGCTCTTTTCTTCCACTCTCCCTGTCCCTGTCTCTGTCCCTCCCAGTTCTCCTTCTTGCTGTCTATGGTAGGTGAAGGAGTGCTGCTCAGTCATACCCTTTAACTATGCTTTTTCTACCTTGTACCCAGTCAACTGGGACTGAAACTAGTAAAACTGATTAGCCTATCAAATATCTTCTCCTTTAATGTTTGGATGCCAGGCATTTTTTATCTTTAATCAGGAAATTGATAAAGTATACATGCATAGTCACCTTCAAGGACAAAATCTCACAAAGGGCCATTCAAAATCTAAACTATTCCATTCTCTTTTTTTCAATCTACATTACACTAACATGTGTGTTTCTATCTTACCAATTTGAACAATCACTACTCCTCAGATCTGAACAATATGGTCTAGTTCTCTGTCTTTCTTCATCTCTTCTCTTCATACCTTATATTCTTGCCAATATACTACATATGTGTCTTCAATTTTACATGGATATTTGCTGGATATATGAAGAGTTATTGATTTTATTTAGAATTTTATGGGAAATTAAGTCTTGAGTCAAGGACTAATTGCCTCTTGTTCACTTTCACATTTCTGGTGTTCAGAAAAATTGTAGGCAAATAGTGGTAGCTGAAATATTTATTGAGTAAAATATTTAGTTTTTTTTTATATTTTAGACTTCTTTTTGTTCTGTCACCATAATATGCTGTATATATTATCTAATTTAATACATCTTACAGGCAAGAATGCATATACAGGCTTTTCTTCTAAAATTAGTAATGACGCAAGGTTCTCTACTTTCACTAGTTTTGTGTAATAAAGTATTTAGAAACATTAACCAAGTTGATGAGGCAACAAGATTTAAAGGCGATATGCACAGGAAAGCGAGCAGTGAAATAATCCCTACTGGTGGATTATTTTAAAAAGCCTCAAAAGTTAGCCAGAAAACTTATATCTGTAATGTACTCAGCTAAATGGTTGAATACATAATAAAGTCAACAGACTACAATCACGTACATTCTTTATACCAATAGGGGATACACTTAAATATAAATTTGAAAACAAATTTGCAAGACCTTAGAAGACTAAATGTCTATGATTCAATCTGAGCAAGGATAAGAAAAACTTCTAAAATAAAAGTTAAATAACTGAAAATATATTTTTAAAGGAACATCAGCAAATGAAAAGATAATACTGTGTTTTGGATCAGGAAGTTATATATTGTTAAATTGGTTATGTTACACAACCACTGTATAATAAAATGCAATCCTTATTAAATTATCAGCCATATCCTTCACAGAAGAAGAAAAAAATCTTAAAACCCACATAGATCCAGAAAATACTGAGAATAATAGCCAAAGTAGTCATAAACAAAATGGGCAAGATTGGAAGTATCACAATAGAATATTTCAGATTATCTTACAAAGGTATACAAAAACAACAGTATGGTAGTCGCACAGAAAAAGACATTCAGAGAAGTGGAAAAAGATATAGGACACAGAAACAACCCTATACGAATATAAATATCTGACTTTTGTACCATTTAACAAAAGTTTAAAAAACAATATAAATTGGATTAATAAAAGCCTTTTTTTTCTTTTTTTACTGGTAGTGCTGGGAAAATAGATTATGTGTATGCAAAATACTGAAACTAAATTGCCCGCAATCAAGTGAAATAAAAATGAATCAAAGACCTAGACATAAAAACTGAATGTTATTTACTTTCTTGTAACTGGGGAAAATACCCAACAAACAACTTAAGGGAAAACAGTTTATTTTGGCTTATATGATTGGGGTCTCAATCTGTGCATGGTTATCTGACTCTAAGAAAAAACAAAGAACAATGTTGAGATTGTAACAAAAAAGTAAGGAAACAAATTTTATGTATATGGGGGGGTGGTAGGGTGGGTAGGGCTATGGGAAAAAATGAGAATTAAGTTGTGTCTTATACTGGTACAAATCCCCATTATGGAGTGCAATCATGATGTGTATATTTAATGTACCAATAAAGATTAAAAAGAAAGAACAATATATTGGAAAGGACTGATGGAAAAACAACTCATATCACAACAATGGTGAAAGAAAAAGGAATTTGTTGGTGAGGGTGATATACTTTCCATGTCAGGCTCCCATTGACTGATTTTTCCAACAATCATATTAACCATTATAGTATCCTCATCATTGAATTACACTGGATCCATGTCCAACACTAAGAACCAATTGTAAAATGATGTGAACTGTAAAGGGATGAAGGCTCTCTATGGCATTCACTGTTGTTTAGAATGTCCACAGTCTCTTTATTGATGTAGCTTTGCTCAGTGCCTATAGCTTTATTTAGCAGATGATCCAGTACATTCCTGGGCATTCCAGAATCCTGAATTTCGCGGTGCACTTTTGATCTCACTCTGACAGCTTCTCACATCCCCTACAAAGGGGACAATATCTAGCCTTCTAGACCTTTGTAATATTTTTTTTCATTCTTGAAAAACTAGAACTATACCAATGACACCATGGAGTTTGGTAGTAGTTGCCAGGCCCTTTTGACCAGTGTACAACAGCCTCAGGATGCCTAGGTGACTGAATTCTGGGATATTTTTGAAGTCAGCCACAAATAAACTGGGTTCTTTGAGTCTCTTTTGAAAGCAAAGTTTTCACTACTATACATTTGATCATGCAAAGGATGGGGTCTTGCTGATTTCTGAGGTTTCTGTCAGAGCATTTTCTTACTCTACTGATGCAAAATACTTGATTTTTTTTTTTAATGCCAATGCTTCAGTTAACAATACTCCTTTGCTCCAACTTTGCTGGCACTTTCTTTCTGGCAAAACCAAAAACTCATTAAATGGTTATTTTGCCCTTCATTCTTATGAGAATCTGAATGAAAGCTGTTTGATGTATTCATGCTACAAGCAGAATATCGGGATTTCAGGAGACTTCCTCCACCAAGTCAGTCCACCACCATTAATCTCAGTCTCCTGCAAAGTCTCAGGATATGGGCAAAATGTACATAAACTTTCTGCTTGAGAACAAAACTTATGATCATTGGTCCTTTTGCCAGTGGAGTCTTTGTTCCTTTTGAAACCACTTGAACCTGGTTTTTACCATCCTTGTTCTCTCAGCATTCTCATCTTCTGAAACTTGAGCAGAGTCTCTCACCAAAGTTGGTTTGAAATAATTCTAGGGCTACTTCAGCTGACATCACTGAACCTGTCCAGATTCCTCCTCCAGGCTTCCATGACATCTTCTGAATCCAAGGTCAAGCATAGCCCATGACAATGACTCTCCTAAGTACTAATCTGAACCTCAGATACAGATCTGTACACTTCTTTGTTTCAGTAGCTTCAGTCAGCTCTAGGGAGTAAATGACATGCTGGGAGTTTCTGGTGAAAAAAATGTTGCTTATGTTGTGATGAAGAAGTATAGAAAGAAAGTAAGAATTGGCATGTTAATTATACTCTTCCACATCATACCCCAAGGACATGATTCTTCCAACCTGGTGTCGTCTGCTAACAACACACTCAGCTACTGAGCTCCTTAGTGGCTGAATTCATTATTGAGTACAGCACTATTGTAATTGAATCACCATATATACACATTAGATTTTGGGGGTACATTATAGGAATAAGCCATAAAATATGAAAAATATTATAGATATAAGCAAAGCCAAAGACTTCCTACATAGTATTCCATGCACATAAAAGATAACATCAAAAATAAAAATATATTAAAAAGGATTGCATAGGAAACAAGAATAAACAGACATCCTACACAATGGAAAAATACTTTGCTCTTTTCTTTTCTGATAATGATTTTATATTTAGAATACATAAATTACAAATGCTTGTGGGATTTTTGGAAAAAAATAATTCTTCCATATTGTTAGTAAAAATGTAAACTAGATTGTCATGTTTTGTGCCCAGACATTACCTCAAAGTCTCATGCAGTCTTAGGTGGGGTTTTAAGAGGAGGCTCAGTCTAAAGTTGTGATGCTTGAATCGATTCATGTATGTGTTCATGCTATAAGCAGAATATTGCAAAGCTAGGCTCAAGGGTGCTAGGATTAGAAGTATGAGCACTACCCTTCCCAAGTATCTGGATGAGATAAAAAGGACAGAAAAATGATGTGAATGTCCCTTGTTTATTTGCTGCCTTTTGCCTATAACAAACTGTTTTTCTGCAATGCCTCTCTGCTGCGTGGTTCTGCCTTGGAACCAGCCATTTATAGACTGAAACCTCTGCAGACTGTGAGCTAAATAAACCTTTTCCTTTTCAACTTTGGGTGTCAGATATTTTGTCTCCATAGGGATAAAATAAATAAGTAAGTAAGTAAGTAACTAAGGATAGAGATCCCTAAAAAATTAAAGCTAAAAACTCCATTTGACCTAGCTATTTCCCTTCTAGGCATACTCCAGAGAGAGATAAAAATACTATATTACAAAGATGCAGGCATACAAATGTTTCTAGCAGCACAACTCACAAAAGCTGAGATGAAGAAGCAGCTATACCTCCATCAGCATTTGAAGAGATTTAAAACATGTAGCATTTACTCACAAGGAAGTCCTACTCCATCACAGAGATAAATGTAAGTGATTTGTAAGAAAATAGATTCACTTTGAAACCATAATGTAAGTGAATTAAATCAGAAACTTCAGCTTACATATTTCATGAGCACTCATGTATGAGAAACCCAAATTATAAATAAAAAGCAGAATAAAATATAGATAATAAGAAGTATGGAGACAGATCTTTCTCAAATGATAAAAAGATGAAGAGATGTAGGAAGGGAGGAAGAAGAGAGAGAAAAAAATGAAATGAGAATTAAATCATGTACATGACAAAAGCAGCATCAGGAATGGAAACCTTATGCACTGCAAACATGTACAAATAATAGTTTTTGTTTGTTTTTTTGTTTTTAATTTGCCACACACTCCAAGAACTAGTGACTGAATCAAAGAATGGGCAAGTGAATTCAATAGACACCTTTTATAGTAATAATTTTAAAGGATCAAAATGTGCAAAATAATGTTCAGTATGTTTAGGCATTAGGGAAAGCAAATTGAACAGCTCTGGGATTTCAGTTTATCCCAGTCAAAACGGCTATCACCAAGAACACAAAAGCTACAGATGCTTGGAGGTGAAAATAAACTCTCCTACATTGTTGATTGGAAAGTAAGTAGCACACCTGTAGCCGTCCTCAGCATCCGGGTGATTTTTGGCCAAGGATCAGGTTCGGAGGCCTTGACCAGGAGGGTGAATGCTCAGAGTCACCATGCAGACTCTGGAGACTAGTTGGTGAACGCTTTCATCTTTACTGAGAACTACACAGGCTTATACAGAGCACAGGGAGTGGGCGTGGCTATGAGCACATAGGGGCAATAAGACTGTAGCTGATTGGTGGGGCACAAGATTTTTACCTTTTATGGTTAGCTCTTGGATAAGTGAAGGGGTCACGATTAGAGGAGAAATGGGAGGTCACCAAAGGACTATAGGCCAATTTCTACACACAGGAGTGAGCATGCTCAAACTCCTCTCGGTGATATACATGCAGCGTACTTGATCCAATCAGACTTGAACTTCTCCCTCACATACCCACAATGGAAACCAGTATGGAGATTTCTCTAAAACAAAAAACTGAATCTTCATTTGATTCAGCTGTACGCACACACTTATTTCAGAGAGACTCAGAGTAGCTAAAATCTGGAAACAGCTCAATGCCCTTCAAGAGATGAATGAATAAAGAGAATATAGTGTATGCAGTCACAGCAGAATACTATTTAGCCATAGAGAAGGATGAAATTGCATCATTCTCAAGAAAATAATGAAAATTGGGGCTATCATGTAGCTGAAATATATAAGACAATGAAAATTAAATATTTCATTGTTCCTCAGATGTGACAACATAAGATATAGACAATAGAGATGGATAGTTGATAGATGTCCTCATGTCTTGAAGGTGAGGAAGATAATTGAGGGCAAGGGGAAATAAAAGATCGGATGAGAGGTATTATAAATAATCAATTCATGTTTTATGCATGTGTAAGTCCCCAAAATGAACATCACTAACAGAAGACACTACTAAAATAATAAGAATATTGTTGCAGTTACTTTTCTTTCAATGCTGACACAAAATATCCATATTCTAAATTAAAAGAGAATTGGCTTATTTAGCTCACAGTTCATAGAGGTTTTAGTCTATAGTTGCCTGGCTTCGAGGCAGGGTGGAACATGGCAGGAAGGAGTCACAGAGAAGAAACAGCTCATGGTGCCGACATGGTAGCAAAAGCCACAAGGGAAGCTTGGCAACATTTTTCTGTCCCTTAAAATAACTTATCCAGACAACTGGGGTTAGTACAGCCCCAAATCGACAGAGCACTGGTACCGTACACTATTCTCTTCCTTCCGTATGGTTTGTTTCATTTTTCAAACCAAAGACTTTTCATGATAAAAGAAATTCTTATTTTATTAAAAATTAACTCATTTAATTTTAAAAGTAATAAAATATAAATTTTATGTACAATACATCCCACGTTAAAAAGTCATTGAATTTCTTCAGAGATTTTTAAAAGAATTTTTTTTAAATTTTGAAATACATTTTTAAAAAAATAATATATATTTTTAAATTTTTGAAATAAAATATCTAAAAGGGTCAAATTGGAAGAAGATACTCTTATACTTAGTAAACTAGTAAGATTTGTCACAAAGGTCAATTTCTTAAAGAATAAACATCATAAATTGTGTTTGCCTTATATATTTTCTTTAGGACTTTTACCATTACTAATAGGTCAATATTTTCTAATTTTATGACATTTCATTATCAACCCGTCAACATTTTATAATTTTATGACTCTTATAAAACCATTGTGTTCTTCAGTGTATGAAATAATTTAGCAAAGGCAAAAGTTGGTACCATAAAAATAAGTGTGTTTGAAGATAGGAGTATTTTGAGTAGCCCTAATGGCATATCGTTTCTGTTGTTGTTGTTTTTGTTTTTTTTGTTTTTTTGTTTTTTTTGAGACAGGGTTTGGTTTTGTAGTTTGGATTGGCCCTGAACTCACTACATAGATCAGGCTAGCTTTGAACTCACAACAATCCTCCTGCTTCTGCCTCCCCAGTGCTAGGGTTACAGGCTTGAGCCACCATGCCTGGCATTGTAGTATGATGTACTGGGGATCAAATTTCTGACTTTGTGCTTACCAGGCAGATGCTGGAACCACTGAGCTAAATCCTCATCCCTATTATAATTTTTAGATGTAAGTATCCATTGTATTTTTTATCATTTCTCAGGCAACTAAAATATATGTTTCCTTGCCTTAAGAATTGCTGCCAGGGGCCTGAAATTTAGCTCAGTAGTTCCAGCGCCTGTATTGCAAGTGCAAGGACCTGGGTTCAATTCCCTGGTGACCACATAAAATACTGGGTGTGGAGACTCACGCCCAGCAGCAACCAGTACCACATACCACAGTGCCAGGCATGGTGGCTCACGCCTGTAATCCTAGCACTTGGGATGCAGAGGCAGGAGGATTGCTGTGATGTGAGTTTGAGGCTGAGCTCAGGGCCAGCCTGAACCACAAAGGCAAGAATTGCTGCCAACCTCTAAATCATCAAAATCCCATTTTCTTTTCCAAACTCCTTAGGTAAGTTAATGCCAAGCATTCTTTCAAATACCTATTGAAATGATATACTTTTAATTTCTAATGTATGTAAGTAGAATACCATCATCTCCATTTTAGTTTGTGATCACTAGGGTGACTCTTAATTTCTTAAAAACTTAAGTCTCTCTCGTTTAGAGTAGGTTATACTTGGAAACAAGTAGTAGGAGAGGAAGTTGATGGTCTTTAAATACCATCTCCCTCTATTGGCTTGTTCTGTAATGGTATTTTGCTGTTGTTGCTGCTTCTGTTATTGGCTTCTGGATTATTTTTTACTTTTTGTTCACTCACTCCTAATTTTAGTCTTAACCACTTTGTCTGAAAGAACAAACATTGGACACTGTAAAGTTATAGGAATCTTTATGTAATGTCATTGTACTCCTCTCAGTGGAGGAGCATCGCACGTCATTGATTATGAGTGGCTCTCCCTGGCATCCGCTCTCTCTATTGAGATTTGTGATGTTTGGTCACTTTTCAGCTGACGGCGTCAGCTCTTCTTCTCCTAATATTCATAGGCTTGTCTCCACACTGTGGAGGCTGGAATTCTTACTACTTTTGATCTTTGAGGGATAAAATGACTTATAAAATGACTCTTAACATCACTCTTTATACCTAATGATATATTCTCTCAATTCTTCAAACACAAGAAAACAAAAATTAAATTACTAAGCAAAATAAGGAGAAGGATAATATCTAATGTGAGCCACTTTTCTAAATAAAACGCTATTATCAATATAATGAACACTAATATGTTAATTATGTAATTAAAGCAATAGTCTGCCACCTATTTAATGGTGTTGAGATTTATTTCCTTAAGAATTAAAGTCTATACAGACATATGTCAAATGAAAAAAAGCTTGACTTCATGAACCTCTCTTTTTAGTTTTTAATTCCATTCCTATTTTAAAGGAAATTTAATTTAAGAGAATTATATCCATATGATTCGAGTTCATTTGTATTTAACTGATCAATGTGTTGTTTTACAAGGCCCGTTTGATGTCAAGAAAGCAAAGTCAGTCCTTTTCCCCTTAGGCTTTTGAAATGCATTTTTCCCTGAGAAGTATTTGGCAGTTTATAAATCCCACGTACCAAAGACTGAACTTTGGTTTAAATTCAGGGCATTAAAACATGCACTACTCTCTAAAAATGTCACTAAATTTTACTGAAGAAAATTACCTTTCACAAAATAATTTTGTCTTTCTCCTGATTTTAATTTTTAATTAAAAATCATTTTCTTGAGAAAAATATAAAAATATATAAAAGATTCATAACATTATAGAAACAATAATAAATAATTATTAGGTAAGAGAGCTTTGAAAAGTCAGTATGTTTGACTTTTAAAAACTGAGTCTTTCCATGAAGAGGAAAAGCATTAAATGGAAAGAAACAGGGGCTTTGTATTTGGACCATCTCTGCTACTCTAATTTGAGCATTCCTATATCAGAAAAGTGGAAACTGTTGTGTTGTTCCTTAGAAAATGTAGATGATATAATTGATTGTTAAAAGCAACCAATTAAAAGTATATGAATTTCTCTCCAATCACCTTTCCGTCAATACTTATAGAAGCATCTCCTGTTGACAGCTAATTGTGGAGCCTTAGAACTCTTCTTCATATAGATGGTCTTGAGAATCATTTAAAATATCTTTCTCACTTTTCCTTATTAGATGCAGGAAAATAAATTATGCCCAAATCCTACTGACGTTTTTGTAAAGTATCATGAAATATCAGTCTGAAAGTGGATTTTTGTTTGTTTGTTTGTTTTTGAGGTAGGGTCTCGGTTTGTAGTTCAGACTGGCCCTGAATTCCCTATACTATATAGCCCTATACTATGCTAGCCCAGGCTAGCATCAAACACAGAGTTATCCTCCTGCCCCTGCTTCCTTGGAATTACAGGTGTGAGCCACCACATCCAGCACTGGAATGTGTTTTGTTCACTGATTTTTTTTCACCAAAATTCTTAAAGGTAAATTTCAGTAAAATTAATAACTCTTAAAGGAAACATCATCTCTGCTTCTGTAAGTTTAGGTTTCCTCAGTATTTCTTTATTTTATTTTCCCTTAACTTGATTCTTTTAAGAATTATAATCTGTTTTGAACCAGATTATAAATTCCTATATAATATTTTTCATAGATCTACATAGGTATACATATATACAATTTTGAACCCAGACATATAGAGTACAGTGGATGCTAAGACCACCTTGAAAATTCAGACTGTAATAGAATGATAAAAGTAAAGCAGAAACACATGGTCAATGCTGTGTTTATTTAGAAAGCTAATCTCAATTTCTCCCATTCATTATGTACCAAGGTATTTTTTAATCTTACACTAAGTATAGCATTTCAAACTATCCATTTTGCACACTTTTAGAGTTATCTGTAAATTTCAAATCCATATGTGTCAATTATATAAGAAATCACTTAGCACTGAGCTGTAATTTTCAGCTGGTTAAAGGGAAAAGAATGTATGAAATGCTTCTGTGACCATTCTACTTGAGTAGGGACAGCAAGGAAAAAATAGCTACTTCTATCTCTCCTCAACATCACTTTTCTTGTCCTTCCTTTTTCTTCCTGTTTCCATGAGGCTGTGCTTATCACATTGCTTAACAGCTACAAAGTAAAGAATCAACATTAATTAGGTGAAAGAAAAATTGGTACTGATGGAAATACCTGTCATTAGTATAGTTACAGTTCTAACCAATCTAGCATCCATGAAAGTATGTAGTGTTTGATTTATTGGCCAACATTCTAGTTCAGAAAAATCTTACAGTTGAATGCTAGAAGAGATACAGAACTTAGAAATATATCAAAGGTCAGAATCCTCAATTAAACAGGCCAGAAAAAGACCTATGCATTTCTTCCTGTATTAATTCCTAGTCTTACTCATGCATCAGACACTTATGTCTCTTTCCCAAAAATCTTTAACATGTCAAAAGCTTTCTGACTCTTTATTCAGTTCCTCACAGCTTTGCCTAACCCCTTGGCACCTAAATGACTGAAATGCTGGTGTTAATATATACTTAGAATAAATAAAAATGATATATGAGTTGTGAGTTGTGATATTTACTTATATATATATATATATATATATGTGTGTGTCTGTGTGTGTGTGTGTGTGTGTGTGTGTTATTAAGCAAATTCCAGAACAAACAATACTGCCTTGTTAATTAATACTTTAAATTCTGATTTAAACTATAATAACCAGTGGCAACAGCACAGCTAATAGTCAGCTTCTTTGTGTAGCTACACACATATTTCTTGACTTTTAAGTTCTTTATTCCAGATGTATAATTGCTTGTTGTCACTCAGAAATATAAATAAGTTCATTAATAGAATACAACTACTAAAAATGATTATTTCAATTAAGTTTAATAACTTGAAAAATCTCAAAACGGAGTTAATGAAAGAATAAAGTATATTAACGAAGTGAAAAACCAAAAGTACTATTGAAGGAGGAAACTAAAAAATGACTTAAGATTTTATCTTGTTCCCCATAAAAATTCCATTTTTACCAACATATATGCTTAACTGACCAACCACTGATCCCAGTTGTACTGGTTAAGGGACATGCTGTAAATACTTTGTGATGGAATGAAAATAATTGTCTCAACTCATTCAGCCAAAACAATAGAACAGATGTTCAAGAAGCAGTCGATTGTATCAGGGCATATTTGTTCTCCTTCCAGCCTTCAGACAGTGTCTGATTAGGCACAGCTTAACTGTATTCAGTCACGCATTTTTTAAGCCTTGAAGAATAAGTGTTCTGCATAAACACAGAGCCCCTCAAGAGACACTTTTAAGTAGACTTTAGATATTTTTACAATATTTTTGATCCAAGAATAAAAGTTTTATACTATTTCTGCACTTCCAAAACAAGTGCTTCTAGATTCCCCTTTTGATGTGAGAGGCATCCTGCACCTTTGAGATCTAGCAGTCCTTCAATTCTTCCTTCCACTCAGAGAGACCACACTTGTGCAGACTGCATTCTTTGGGATCAGGATCTTCCTGGTGTCACGCACATTTCACTATTTCTTTTTATTTTTGCTTCTTGTCAACATTTTAGTTCTCTATAAATACAAGCTATAGATATCAAAATCATACATGTGACTTCAGTAACAAGAAAATGCTTAAAAACACTTTCTGAGGTTGTATACAGCCTCAGCAGCAAGTTCCTTACCCATTTTGCTTTGAAAATGCCACTAATTGGGCCAAGGATTTGGCCCAGTGATTCCAGCATCTGCCTGGCAAGTGCAAGGTTCTGAGTCAATTCCTGGATACCAGATACAACAAGGTTAGGTGTGGTAGTTCAAGCCTGTAATCCCTGCACTGGGGAGGCAGAGGCAGGAAGATTGCTGTGAGTTTGAGGCTGTCCTGGGTTACATGGTGAGTGTGGGACCAGCCTAAACTACAAAACTGAGATCCTGTCTTCAAAAAAAGTAAAAAAGGAAAGAAAGTGGCACTAACTATACCTGGATTTAGGATGTTTCTTCAGCTCTACCTTTTATTTGCTCTCAAAACTGCTTTTTGTTTTGTTGCCAATATTTTAATTTTTTTCAATATTAATATATCTGCATATCACCCTTTTCTAGCATTATATAGTATTTAGTTTCTAACTTTGGTTGGTATCAGGGCTTGCCCCTGAATCATTTAGATTTCCTCTCCCTTTACAGGTACACAGCCACATGTTAGTCTGATTAGATTTTCCCTCTCAGCTTCACATGTGGAACCTCAAATTATTTTTTATGTTGCTTTCACTCAAATTTTCAATAAGCAAAGAAAATGTCTGAAGGAAAACATTAAAAGTAATTTGAGAAATAATAAAAGTTGAGTGTGATCTTCAAGGAAAGAGAAAAGAGATACAGTATTTTTAGTCAACATGGTTTTAGTGAGTTTTCATGAGAACTGTGTGCTGTGCATTTGACATTGCCACTGCTTTCCTTTTTAGACAGATCATGACATCAAATGCCATATGCATAAAAACTTCTATTGAAAATTCCTTCTTGACATCCTTATTTGAGTGTCCTATGGAAAGTGCACTTAAAGCACCCCCAATAAACTCTTCATTTTTCAAAAGCTTATTCTGTTTTGTTATTTTTCTCAGCATGAACTTCTCACCATTATTTAGCTTATAAAGCTACAAATCGTCAGTGATCATCACAGCCCAAGCAATCTATCAAGTTCTATAAATGGAATCTCAATCTTGAGTCTATCCATTTATTTGTAATATTTTATATTCTTTATGCTAGTTGTTCTTATTATAAACAATTTTTAGTGCCCACTTCCACTAGTTATAAATTCCTCAAAGATGGCTGGGGATTTGGCTCAGTGGTTCCGGCGCCTGTCTTGCAAGCGCAAGGGGCGGGGTTCGATCCCCGGTAGCCACATACCTATACTCACGCCCAGCAGCAAGCAGCATCATATACCACAGTGCCGGGCGTGGTGGCTCACGCCTGTAATCCCAACACTCGGGAGGCAGAGGCAGGAGGATTGCTGTGATGTGAGTTTGAGGCTGAGCTCAGGGCCAGCCTGAAACACAAAAGTGAGACCCTGTCTAAAAAAAAAAAAAAAAAAATTCCTCAAAGATAAAATTTCTGTCTGTTCTGTGCATTTTATAATTGCAAGTAATAAAAAGTCTGAAGATAGAACAGATAGCCATAAAGAATTGATATCTCATTGCCACTGAAACCAAAACTGTTATCACCCTATCTTATATTTTTGCTTGACTTTTCTTTTCTTTCACTTGTATAATTAATAGAGATATTCTCCATGCAAGCAGTAAAATGTGCTTTTGAATCATAAGATGATATTTAGATGGCATATTTAGTTTTGCCCAAGAAAAACACAATGACCTATAGTGAAATATCACAAGCCAATAAATAACAGAAACTACAATCCAGAAAAAAAAATTTTTAAATTTAATTACCCAGCAATTGAATTAGCTGCCTAAGAGTTGATAAAGCACTCAGAGAATTTGTCTTTTGAAATCAATTTTTCTACCCACTTTTCTTTAGAAAGTTTTCCAATTCAAGAAATTTTGCCCTTTAATGCATTGCAGTAACTTTTCCCTGCTATGTAAAAAAAAAAAGATTACATCCTTGGTACCTCAAATAAAAGTTATTTAATATCTTCCCCAAAATTCTTGCTCAACTTAAAAGGCCTGTGATGATTGAATGTAACTGTCAACTTGATTGACAGTTTGATTGAGAGCCATCTTAGGTATTAGTAAAGCACACGTTTGGATGTGTCTTGGTGAACTACAGAACAGTGACCTTAGAAATTATCTTTTTGTCATTTTAGCTTTGTTCTCCAGCCATCCTTAACTAAGCAGCTTTATTCTGTGATACCCTTCTACCATGATGTTCCTGTCCAGGAGCTAGACAGCCATACACTGAATCCATGAACCAAATAAACTTTCCCTCAGAAGTATGGGTGTCATGACATTTGTTCCAGCAACAGACAAGGTAATACAGAAAATCAGTACTGGGACTTTGACTATCGCTGTGACCATGTTTTTCAGAAGAGTGGCACCTCATTTGTGGGAAGAGTTTGCAATAGTTTGGAGAAAGCAGGATAGAAAAAGCTTAAAATGCTATAAGCAGAGATTGATGAATACTTTTAGA
Source organism: Petromus typicus (assembly GCA_004026965.1). Lineage (NCBI taxonomy): Eukaryota > Metazoa > Chordata > Mammalia > Rodentia > Petromuridae > Petromus > Petromus typicus. The sequence goes on from PVIR01003628.1 coordinate 18,632, forward strand.
CAGAGCTCAGAAGACTGGAAAGCTGACAGAAATGCAGATAATAAAAGCCAGGCTTGTGAGGCAGCAAGGGCTCTCTACTGGGAAATGAACTAAGGACCAGTCATGTTATATTCTGGCAACAAATTTCCCTAAATTTGAGTATTTCCAGAGATTTTGAAAACTGAATTTAAGGACTACTTACTAATCAATATAGTAGGGGAAATTTAAAAGAAGCCCAATATTTGGGCTATTGTAATGAAAAACAAAAACAAAGAGGAACAAAAAATTTTGAAGTAGTTTGCTCAGAAAGAAAATGTGCTTAAAGTTTGGGCCAAAATAATTGAAACTATTGAAGAGATCAACACCATGAAAGAGAAAGTAACTGTGAACAGAGATCAAAAATATTTAGGGGCATCTCAGGAATCAGTGAGACCACATGAATAGAAGGCCCAAAGAGACAAAAAATTTAAACATATCATGTGAGGAGAAAGGCCCTGGGACCCTGCTTAATAAAGGCTTCCTAGGGACTTGGTTCTTCAGGATTGATTTTAATGTGCTCATCCACTATGTCTGAAAATGCTGCGGCCATGGGTCAGTCATCCTGGCAACTGATCCTACTGGCAAGAATTCTTAGCATCCTCTATGTGATGTAAAATTTATAGCCATGCACAATACAAGCTACAGGGTTTTAAAGACTTCTGTCTACATTTCAGTGAATCTGCTGCAAGTTCAAGCAATGTTATCCTGAGAGAAGGAGGCTTCGAGAATAAAGCTGAAGGGGCAATGAAGACCTCAAGATGTCAGAAATGCCAGGAACTTAGAACACCTACCCAGAAAATCTACAGGCAGTGCGTAGAAACAGTCTGCATTCTGCAGAGTCATATGGGTGAAACTTGACAATAATGCTTGAACTCCTGTTTTCTGAATGTGAAAAAGATTTACCCTTATCCCTGTTGGATTTTAGACTTGGTTTAGTCTGTTTCTTGTCTACTTTCATCTTCCTCTTTTTTAAAATAGGAATGTTTACCTTACCTTATTACACTGTATTTTAATATTCAGTATCTAGTTTCTTCTTTTTATTACTACTACTACTACTACTAACTCTTAGAATTGAAAATTTACCTTTCAAAGACCCAAAAAAGACTTAGAATTCTGAAAAATACTAAAACTGGTAAGAATTTTGGAAAAAGACTATTGCATTTTTGTTGTATGAAAAAGAGTTGTAACATTATTGGGGGAAATACTAACTTTTTACTGTTTTGCTTAAAGATAGAGAATGCTTTAAGAAAATGTGTCTGGGTTAAAAGTGCACAAAGATGTGAGATTGGTCAAGTTGATTGCCTTACCTGCCTAGAATTTGGTTTAATCTGCTCCTGGGAATGTTGGATGGGCCATGGAGTCATTAACTTGGATTCTATAAATTATCCCTTATTGCCAGGTGTGGTGGTACATGCCTGTCATCCCAGCACTTGAAAGCTGAGCCAGGAGGATTGCTGTAAGTTCAGGCTAACGTGGGCTACATAGTGCATTTGAGGCCAGCATGAACTATACAGCAAGACTCTGACTGAATAAACATTTTTTTCCTTTTCTTAATTTATCATTATCTAAACATTTCCTTTGTTTACAAAAACACCTTTTTCAAGATAGACTCTTGAAACAGTCCTACACAGTTTCTTCTTTTAGAGACAAGCTAGAAACAGACTGACATATTGATTGGTCAAAAATATGTGGTTTTTTTTTCTAATAGTTATAGTCAGTTTTTAAATATATCCTTGTTTCCTAAAGATCTCCTCAAGTGAAGTGGGGCCGTAAATGAATGAAAAAGTCACAACTATTATACAATTCATAAGTGCATTTGTGTCTAACTCATTCTTCAGATGCTGTAAACAGCCAGTGAAGCTTTATGGTCCAACAGAAAACTCGGTTCATTGAAGGAGGCCATGTTCAATGTTATGTAGCCATTTTGAAGATATTTCTCCTGTTAAATTTGAAACAGTCCAATGTAAGTGTTCAGATGTGCAGTCTGCTCAGAAGGGCAATCCTCCTCAGATTGTGACTATGCAGAACTAGTTTCATGTCCTCACCTCCAGCAGGAGCCTTGTGCTCTACAATCACTTTCCAACTAGTGTTTTTTCATCTCACATATTCCTGCATCTTCAAGAACCATGAATAATTATAGATGCTCAGTAATTTACATTTGAGAAATCCCATGCTACTTTTGAGGACTCCATGGCTGGAATTAATAGTGTTACTTAGAAATGTTCAAATCCCTAGAACACACCAGAAGATTGTATAATTATAGTTAAAACATTTTGACTGAAGAATATTGTTTTGTGCTTTGTCTGCAGTGTTTTGCTTGTGTATATATTTGTATCTGTCTTTGTAATTAGCACTAGCTAACTGTATAATTGGTTGAGCTTTTTTCTGTATGTCTGCCTGTTTTGGTGAAACATTACTTTTAGTCTTTTTTTTTATTGCCCGTGTAACAATTTGAACAGCTTTGAACTATTTTGAACTTATAATTACAAGGTAACTTCTTACCTACCCAATCGCGCAGAGAATTGCAGAGAGGGTCTCTAAGTCTCCTAAGCTTTCATTTGTCGGATCTACTCTAATAAGGCTCACTTCACTGGCTTCTTTTTATGTAATGTCCCTACAAACATTTGTTTTGGTTTCTTGGGTCTTTTTTCTTCTAGTGCCAGTCTTGAAATGTTTATGTGCCTAAAAATGATCACTGTTTTTTGGTTTGTGTTACTTGCCTTTAAAATTGTTTACTTTGTGTTTAACTGATCTCTTTACAATTCTGTCTCCTCAGATGGAGTATGAGTTCCTCAGTGTCAGAAACAACATTTTACTTATCATACATATGTAACACAGAGTAGGAATATAGCAAATGTTTATTGATTGAGGAGTTCTACAGTTTTTAGAATGGCATCCAGTACTTAGAAGAAAGTCCACAATGTGGTAAGCATTTGCTTTGTTTTGGTCTGAGACAAGATCTTTGCAGATCTTGAACTTTCTAGGTAACCTCAGATGATCTCAAACTCAAATTCCTTTCTTTGCCTCCCAAGTGCTAATATTACAGAGATGCTAAACAGCTTAGAAATTAGTTTCTGCTGCTGTTTTGTTTATTTGTACATATGTGTAGGACATAATGTTTACATTCTTTCTGGGAAGTTGGTTGATGTACATAATATAGCTTCATTCCTTTGTTCATCGCCTTCTCTCTTGTTATTTCCCCATCAATTCATCATTTGATCCTTTTTTTTGCATGTTTTCAGTATATATTGTTTACATTCCTTATGTAGAATGAACATAACGCATTCTGGTTCTTTTGTTGTTGCTTGTTCCTTCTCTCTTTTCCTTCTGCATCCATCTTCTTATCGCCTTCCTTAAAAATGATCTATCTCCATATCTTTTATTATTTATCATTTGTTTTGTTCTTTACTTTCATGCTGGATTTCTCATAAAAGAAGAATAATATGGTATTTAAACTGGGATTCCTAACATGATCTCAAGGTGCATCCATTTAGTACAAATGATTAATTTTATCTTTTTTTATGGCAGAATAGCACTTCATGATGGTAATTAGCTTTTGAATGAAAGATCAAAAGTGTGTCTCCTACATTTTTTCTAGTTTTCTTTTTGATAGATGAGCATAAGATGAACACACACTTTTTTTTTTTTTACTTTCCAGTTCCTCTTTTAATTGTAATCAACCGATTTTGTGTTTTCAACAACCTCATGCTTTTGAGTCCTAATGCTTATCCTACTTTTGATAAGAGATCATTGTCCTTTTAGCTTTTAAATTTCTTTAATCTATTTGTATTGCCCTTGTTCTTATTCAGTTCTTGCTGTTGCTCGTCTCTGGCTTGGTGTTTAAAGTCTAAGCTCAGCAAACACTAATCACTTAAACCTTAAGTGTGCATGCCTCCATTGCTTAGGTTTTGATACTTCTACAGATTAGGTTCTGAGTGACAACATAAATAGAGTCGGTGACCAGCAGATGACATAGAATTAAAAAAAAAATCCCTGTAATGTCAGGATCTTGATAAAATTCCTGCATTTTTCAAGAGAACAGATCGTTACAAAAACTTTAGCTTAAAATTTCAAGTACTTTTTTGTGTTCTACAAAGCAGACGTTTGAATTTTTCATTAATGTAAAGTATTCTTCTCCAGCCATAATCACTCAGAACAACTGAATAGGCTTTTATTTACAGAAATGCAATGCTGTGTCATTCTTATGAAATAGGAAGAAGTTTGAGGCCTGGGCTTTGAGAAAATAATAAGGTGCCCAGTACAGCATTGTTATAGTTGTTTTTCTAAGGGCAGGCTTCCATTTCTGAAAAGCATGTTTCCTCTTTGGAAAATGTTTCATTTTGTAAGTATATCTATAGACTCTACTGTCTTTCAAATTATTTTTGACTCTAGGAAGTGCATACCAGTAAGTGTTCTTTTCTTCTCACATTGCAACAGAATTTCTAGAAAATGATGTTTATACTGGCTGCACCCAATTCATCTTCTCTTATTTTCTCTTAGACTATTTCTATTTTCGAAACTGCTCTTGTTGAGATCAATAAAAATTTCTATGCAGCTAAAAAAATGGTAATTTTTCTCTACTCCAATTACTTGATCTTTCAGCAGCATTGACAGTTTTTTTTTTTTACTTTCTGATGCTTAAAAATCTTTTTTTCAATTTAAAGCTATTACTTTCTGTTTTGATTTTATTCTCATATTATTGTTCATTCTTTAGCATCTCTCTCTGATTGTTTCTCTTAAGTCTTTAATGCCAAAGTTTCCAAAATTCCATTAAATACTGCTTTCCATACATTTTATTGTCCACATCTTCCCTTGATAGCCTTGTCCAGCCTCATGAGAGTGAGTAACCTTTTATGCATCTCCAGGCCTCTTAAATCTTGAGAATAACTCATCCAAGTGCCTGTACCTTATACTCATATGAGGTATATGTGTCTCATAAGGATTGTGTCTCATAAGGATTTCATAATGTCTCTGTCCCCAATTAGACTATCTAAAATTATACTGTCTTCTATCTTCCCCATGTCACTCAATAACACACACACACACACACACACACACACACACACACACACACACACACCCTTTGATTGTTCATGGATTTCTCTTTTTTTTGATAATACATCTCATATCTAAACATTAGGAAGAATTTGTCCACTGATTCCTTGTCTAGATTCATCCTTTGCTGTATCTTGTGTACAGTAGTGAACATTCTCCTTTAGCTTTTATGCTCAAATTCTTTATCCTTAGTCTCTCAGCATCTCAACTCAATATAATGACAAAAATTCAGTAAAATTGTGTCAGACCATGCTCCTTCCCATGTGAACATCTGGCATCCTTTTCTACCTAGAATAAAATCCAAGATTCTTAATCTATCTCATAGATCCAAAATGGTGTGACTCCCATTCCATGCTTAAACTTTTTTTATTGATTTCTCTCTATGTTCACTGTTACATTTTAATTCAACTCTTTAATATTCAGACATTTCTGACACATTTGGCGTGTTCCCACATTTAGGTCTCTGCATCCCCTACACTTTTATTTTTTAAATGAAATGCTTGATCCTCCCCTACCTATTGTGCCAAGTCATTCTCTCAATGAGTTTTAGTCTGATTGTTGTATTTGAACTTACATCTTTTAAAATACCCCTTACACTCTTTTCTTTGTTCTCCCTTGTTCCTTAAAGTCTTCACACCAGTTCAATAATTTATATTCTTGTTGGTGGCTCCTGACTTCACAATATGAACTAGACAGAGAGTGATTAACTTTGTTCATTGTTAAATTATCAAAAACTAGCAGAAGCTCTCAAACATAAAATATTTAAAATATTTTGACAAACTATATGATGTTTTTTGCACAAGTACAAGGTCTCATCTTTCTCTTTGAGTAGACAACATTAAAATATTGATTTTCCCATTTATAGTTTTACTAAAATAATTACATTCCAATTAATAGAAAAGGTAAGCAATAATTACTGCTTTATAATTGTCTATTGACTGTGAAGCTAATTATTATTTCTTATCTTTGTATTTTTTCTTTGAAATTTATTTTATTTTGCAAATAAAAATAATATCTATTTATGGTATATGCCAATTAGATACATCTTTGTCTTGATTAACAACAGTAAAGTGAAATGCAAGAAAGTATACAGAATTCCTTTAGAGGCAGGAGACAGGTAAGAACTAAATTATCATTAGAAGAAGCATGCTGAAAATAATTACCATTAGCAGGTAGAAAACTGCTTTCACTTGCAAGTAGAAGAGCTTGACAGATGACCATTTACTATGATGGAACTGATCTTCACTAGCCTGAAGAAAAGTGATATATTTGTAGGACTCCCAAAAGAACCTGAATTTTTACAAGAAAAGAACCACTCATCTTGAAGACAATTAGAAGTTTATCTGCAGTGGCATTAAACATTTGAGATTGGTTAGGTTTTAGGTAAGTTTTATTAACTATCTCTGTAGCCTATTTTTGTGCTTGTTGTTGATGTTGTATACAGTGCAAGACAAAAAAACATCAATGCCTCCCTTGAGACAGTGAGTTAGAGGAATGTAACTGCAGTCCAAGAGAAGACAGTTTTGAGATGGTGCTGACGGTGTCATGTAGAAGTAAAGGGGAACAGAGTCCACAGCCAGAGGGCTGGCTCAGGTTGCAAGTGTGAGCTAGGAAGGGTTTTTAGGACACATCAGTGCTTCTTCGAGGTTTTTATAAAACTTTCTGGGAACCATGTTGTTACCAAGCACTGGACAGAATATTGCCAGTGAGGGCCTGGCTTTTTTGAGTAGCTACTAAACGTGACTGTGGGTGGTGAGTAGTGATTTGGGAGAAACCTATGTTGCCTATAAATTCTAAAAGTCTTGCAGATATAGTTAGGCAGAATATAGATGATAAATCAGGAAAAAGAAAATGATAACATGAGAAGTAACTTAGTTATGCAATTAATAAAGGACAACATTAGTATAGAAAATGTACACTTCAGAGATTTTTCAATGACTAATAAAAGATATTGAAAATAAGGACACTAGACTGTGAACATATGTAATATAGGGTAAATTCAAGTCCAGGAGTCTCTAGAGTATGGAAGAAAGAGGCAATGTCAGCCAAACAAAAGAAAGGAGTCCATGGCAAGAAGAAAAGCAGAGGAACTACTAAAATTTTAAAGAAAACTTTAGATATATAAAATGAAAACAGTGATAACTGCAAAGGTTTAAATATTATAGTATTTCTCTTGTATAAGAAACTCTAAGTGTACATAATGAGGAAAATAAGCTAGATGTTAGGAAATAGGAAGAATTTGTTCCAGTGGGGAGAAGATCAAGACATAGGAAAAAGGGGTAAAAGGAAAAGAAAGATTTAAGGGGAAAATAAATCAAATAAAAAAGGAAATAGAGTTTCATAAATGATGGAGAGTAGCTTGGAGGGAGGAAAGGATAAAGCAATTAAAGGAATAATTGAGATACCTTATAAACCTGTGCAAATTTCTCATTATTTGTACATTATATACTTCAGATATATTCTAATAAATTTTTAAAAATATTTATAGTCAACATGAAGTTTCAGAACTTTAAGGAAACCTATTAATTGTTTTTTTTTTTGTTTGTTTTGTTTTTTTTAGACAGGGTCTCACTCACTAGTTCAGGCTGGCCCTGAGCTGAGCCTGAAGCTCACATCACAACAATCCTCCTGCCTCTGTCTCGAGTGCTGGGATTACAGACGTGAGCCACCACGCCCGGCACTGTGGTATGTGGTAATGATTACTGCTAGGGTGAGTCTCTACGCCCAATATTGTTATGTGGTTACCGGGCTCGAACCTGGGCCCCTGTGCTTGCAAGACAGGCGCCAGAACCACAGAGCTATATCCCCGGTCCAAAGGAAACCTATTTAAGACACAGTGAACATGATCACTTCTTTATTTACTATCCAATAATAATTACTATCTGCTATATGTGTGTGTGGAAGCATGTGTATGTGTGAAGATGTAGGCATGTGTGTATATGTGTGTATGTGTGTGTGTGTGTATTTGTAGGTGTTTATTTACAGAGGATCAGTCATAAACTCTTACCAGTACACTATAATTCACTTTAACAGCAGTTATAACAAGGTCTAGATTCAATTAAACCTTAATATATCAATAATTTTATTGTGCATATTGGAAATGTCCGTGAAAAAGAGAATATGAATATAAATTGGGAAGATGTGACTATCTTCCCAGTGTGTATGACTTACTTCTTGCATTGAAAACTCTAGAAGTAGAGCAGGAATGTTTCTAACATCACAAAATCCTTAAAATAGTTAAACGAAAGAGAAAGAAATACGCTCTAAATGTTTTTTAAAATTCTGCCTAATAATTGGGTGTGTAATGTGAGGCCGTGTGAAATTTATTAGCAGTTAGTATTTGAATTAATATTTCTGGAACTTTCTGAGCAATCTTCTGTACAGGGATTTCTTACATCACATTTTGTTTCAAAGGGTATGATAAGAACATCTGTTAAATATAAACAAGAACAGTGAGTCTGTAGCACTTGACCCAAGATCCAGTGCTGTGTATAGCAATCCAAGTGTGTCTTCACCCCAACTCTCTCATGCTCACCAGGACTGAGGCTGCATTCAAAAGAAGCAAAGTTCTTTATCCTCACAAATGCTCATTCATAACCTGGAGATATCACTGTGCTCTGCCTACGGGGTTGGCTTTAATTACAACAAAGTGAGGAGATTTTAAAGCAAAAGGCCATGTTAAAATTTTTGGTGATAAATCATTAAAATTTTCTGATTTATTCATCATAGAAATAATGAAAAAGTACACAAAGTAGAAGCTTAAAATGGAAAAGAGATTAAAAAGACCGATTCCAATGGAAAATAGCCAGAAAAATTATCATTGACTTTAATTGAATCAGGTATGGGACAATTTATTTGTTAAAGAGTTACTTTATTTGGTGAGGTACATTAATATTTCCATATGGGAAGCTCAACAAGAACAAAATTGGTTGAACATAGTTACATACCTGGTGTTTTCAGTGGTCAGAGTGTTGATAGCTTGACCCAGGAAACAACAATACAACCACCATTCCACAGCTGTCAAAATTAACAGATATTTATGATAGATATTTTGAAACAGAACATATTCAAAGGGAAAAGGGGTAAGGGTAAATAACGAAGGGAATGAAACAAGTTGATACTAGAAAAAAAGGAAGCAAAGTTTATGTATGTGGGGTTAAGGTTAGGTCAAAGTGAGTTTTAGAAAAATTGATTTGAATTATCCAATCATTAAACAGTGTAGAAAAGAGTGTAATAGGTACCTTCAATTCTGAAGCTAGTTTTTTTTTTTAATCGAATTATTTTCTTCATGTCCTATAGTGTTCATAAAAGAGGAAGATGGGAAAAAGATGATAATTTGTACCCACTCAACAACACCATTCTCCCATTTCCCATTTCAATAGCACTAGCTCTATTTTTATTTCCTGTGTATATTGGTGTTGTCAAGATAATCCTAAAACATCCAAGGAAATCAACAGATGAAGAGCAATACATTCCATCACTTGTCTCTTTATCTCTCCCTTTCCTGTCTTCCCTGCCTCTGCCTGTGTTCCTACTTCTGCTTTCTCCTCCTTTCTATATTTCTTCACTCCCTTCCAATGTTATCTGAAGTCAAAAAGTACAATTAAGCAAATATATAAGAACAAAAATCTATGAACATTTATCACAGAGATGAAATGGAAAAATATATATTACTGAACTAAATTTATTTCTAAAACCTGGAATTCAATTACATTGTATATGTCAATAGACGACTTTACAGGAGATTTTTTTCAAGAAGCAGTGTTTGGAAATTGTGGCTTTATTAAATGTCATCAAAGTCAATGCAAGATTTGTGTGCTGATGGAAAATGTGTCCCCAAAGTCTTGCCAAGTGACAATCTCAGCACAATAAGAGAGGCTTATTGAAACTGCAACTAGATTTAAAGTTCAAATTCATATATTAAATTAGTTGCACTTAGATTGTCTGTGACATAGAACAGAAATTCATAACCCTAGGGAATGAATCAGAATTATCTATGTCACCTTAAAAAAAAAATAACCACACACACACACACACACATAGGAATGAGAATGGTCTATCCCCACAGAATCAGAATCCGTAGGAGTCTACTTTGCTTCTATAATTTTTAAAATGTCTGTAAGGAACTGCAGTACATAAAACTGAAAGAAATTTAAATGTATGGTCATCAGAAGTGGCATAAATCTTCATTGTTTCAAGAAAGTACACTAGTGCATACATCCACTTGCATAGATACACACAATGTTTGCATTCAAGTTCAATACTTACTGTGTTAATTTCATATGAGTTTCTTAACTTGGAGTGCTCCACTTCTACCTTGCTTTTCCTTTGTCCTTAATAGTTTAGAATTAATTTTAACCCAAGCTAAACTTAAATCTGACAAGGTCAGTGATAATTATAATGAGACAGATTCATACTGAGATGCTAATACACTGAACTGAACTCCCTTTAATATTAATGTGAACTCAAATGGAAGATGACAGTGATAAGTGTATGAGTATTGCTTCTAAAATGAGAGGTAGTTAAAAAAAAAAGTGAAAACATTCTATTTATTTGTACATAAAATAAATATTGATTTCAAAAATATATTAAAATGAACTACAATTCTGCACATAAGTATCTGGTTCTGGTGTTTAATATGTGTTTTCTCTATTATTCTAATATTCAAGCATAGATTCCCAAAGATACATACAAAATAAGTACTGAGTGATTGATATATATCTTCATAAATATCAACATAGAAGAGGATAAATAAGTAAAAATCCTATTAATTTAGCAGTTGAATTTACTATGGTGATATTTTCTGAAATCTAAAAATTATTTCTCTTATTTCAATAATTCAATTTGAAATGAAGTTTACATATAATTCTTGGACACATAATTACTAATTTTGTACGAATATTTGGATATAACATCTTCAGAATATATGATAATGTTCTATTCATCTCAGTGAAGTCATCGAAATTAAACATATTGTAAACAAGGATGCTTCCTGTATATCTGACATGTCAGATATCAGAGTTTAGTAACAGTGCAGCATAGACTCCCCATTGTTAATTTTGGTGATCTTACGGCTGAGACAAAGCTGTGACTTGCTAAAGCAGCTTACCATCATGAGAGTGATTTCTATATCTACAGAAAAAAATCAAAATTCAAAATTTAAAGTATAGTTTTTACTAAATATATACAATTTTGCACCTTCATAAAGTTACAAAGTTTAACTTTTAATTTTAAGATTAGCTTTAAATTATGAAGTTATATCATTATAAAATTGGAAGTTGAACCATCTGAAGTTGAAGATCATCTGTATTACATAAGGCATATTTTACTTGAGTATGAATTTCAAATAATTTCCACAAATAGGTGACATTATTTTTTGTAGCCTTCAGACTTCTCATATCTTGCTGAAAATCTGATTTGAAACTCCCATGTAATATGCTCAATTATAAAGTTTATAATTGGCCATAAAGAGAAAATTGAAACATTTTATCATGAAGGACACACAAAGAAATAACAAGGGTGGCAAAACCACCTAAGAAAAGAGAATATGCGAAATTAGATTCTAGCAGAGTGTAGCAATGTGTGCTTTCTCTAGCATAAATTATGGGTGAAATTTATGCAAGGACAAAAGAGAATTAAAAGAAATTCATCTATGTTCAAAGAAAAGACCATGAAAACTCTGGGGAGAGAATTTTCAGTCAACATGTTTGAAACTTTGATAAAAAGCTATGTTGTGTGTAGGTATCTATTTTCACCCAAATTAAACCAAACATCTAATAAACACTTTGAATTATTTAAAGAAAGAGATCAATAACAATTATGCTCCTAAAGTCTCCAAAATATTAAGTGGAAAATTATATTGCCAGGATTAATAAACAGTAAGCTACTAAAATTTCATCAATGAAGAATGTGACTCCTGACTAAGTCTATTCTGTGATAATGTTTGAATGTAACTCTCCACAGAAATAAGATGCCCGGCCTCTAGGTTCTTCCTAATACACACGTTAATCTGCAGCTACTGCTAAACTCATCAAGGAAATCCTATAGATATTTCCTTCGCTCTTTTCCTTTACTAACTTGTGAAGGATTTTCTTTTCTTTTACTAATCTCCATTGCTAGGTACATTATAATCGACTGACCATAAGTCCAGCATCCCACCACCAGTGCTATCCCTTTATAGAGAGGAAAGCTAGTCAGTGTTTAAAGTTTTTGTTTTCTTCTTTCCTTTCTCTCTTGTTTCTCTTTTCTCTTTGTTAACATCAAACCTACAGGTCTCAGCTATCACATACACACATCATACTACAAAATCATCTTTCTTCCAAATAACAGCCCACTGTTGAGAACCTGTGGACAACATGTATACTCCATTATTTTCACTCCACCTTCTTCTGCAGCAGCCAGCGGCAATCCTAATTACTACCTTTATTGCATTTCCCTTTGTTTATATAAATGCTTTACAATATGTTTGTTTGCATTGTGTTCATAAGGTTAAACTGAATTGCTTCAACAGGGAGAAAATCCGAAACTAGCGTCTCATTCTAGATGGATGTTTATTTTCCTATTTCATGTTGCAATCTGGGGCTATTGTGTCATGTATGAGTTCTGGATTTGTAACATTTGTGGCATTTTCTTCTATGACTTCCTTTTTGCCTGAAAGGCCTGGCAGGTGATAGGCAAAAGAAAGAAAGTATGGGAAAATCCACCCACTCCTGAGGGCGCTGGCACAGGCGAAAACACCCATTACCCCTTAATGGAACGTGCCTCAGCAGGCTCATCCAGTATCCAGAGGCCTGGGAAATATGTTCCTACCCATGGGATCACAACTCAGCTTCAACCCACTGGTGTTACAGAAGCACATGCTCCAAAGGAAAAATTATTAATTTCATTTTGTATGTTTTTAATTTACACAGATATGCAACTTTTATTTTTTGAATGCCATTATATATGTTAATTCAGCCAGTTTTGGGCATGTGTACACAATCTATTACTTCTAACAGCTACAAAGTTCATGCTACATGGTACTCATGCATTGCTGAGTAATAACACTAACTCGTAAAAAATAATCAATTCCTAAGAGTTATTGAATTAATGACTTCTATCACATGTTATATATACATAGAGACATATTTATGGACTTAAAGACTGATCCTGTAAAATAATCAGTGACAACACCAGAAGATAATTGGTTCCTAAGTGTATATTGAATTAATAATTTTGCCTTTTAAATATACATAGAACTGTCATATATCAAACATATATCTAAATAAATGCATGCACTTAAGCATTCCTGACTGGTCAACATTCTTTTGAGTTCATGTTGGTACAAATCAACAGACATGTAGTAGAATCTGTACTTTTTATTTTGGATTTCAGCATTTCTCTTGATATGGAGTAAAGTACCCTGCGATGGTGTTCAGAGTGGTAGAGAACTGCGCCTTCACAACAGTCACTTGTTTGTACCAGTGATCTTCTGCAGGATACTCTGGCTAAACTGTGATGACATAGATGAAGTTAATCATGAAGTAACCACAGTATAAATAGAGAAGCACCTGCACCTAGCAGCACAACATTCAAGTACAAATGAAAAATTCCGCAAGACACATGACATCTCACCAAAGATGTAAGCGTCATTACATATCAAAAATCCTGACAATAAAGGAATTGATTAGAAATCAGCTGAAACATGTCCTGAAAACACTCAACAACCTGTAAATGTCATCACAGTATAAATACTTAATGGAGTAAAGAAATATCAGAAAGAAAATCAGAAAATATTATTGAAACAAATAACAACAAAATATGCTTAGAGTGGTCTTGCGTGGCTGCAGTTACTTGGGAAGCTAAGACAAGTGGATCACAAATTTGAGGCCACCCTGAGACACTTAGAAAGATTTTGTACTTAAATTTTTAAAAGGTTGGGATGTAATTCAGTAGTATGGTAGGAAAATGGGTGAATTTCTAAATTTAATATCTAGCATTGTAAAAAGATAGGGGGGACAATGTTCCTGTCTAGAGAGAGAGAAAGAGAGAGAGACTTGAAAATGCATGAGGTGTGGGTAATGTAGTATCTAGTGAGGTGTACACTTCATATTTTGCAAAAAAGAAATATTTAAGATCAAGCATACACCAGAGAAAAGATTTGGTATTAGATTTCTACATCAAGTTGGGAAACAATAAAGCTCAGAGATACCAGAATAGTAGAAAAGAGAAAAAAAATCGTAACACAAACAAGAGTTTTAGTTTTGCAAAATATATATCAAAATTAATAAACGTAAATGTGCTTAGCAAGAAGAAAGGGGTAAAATTTAGATTACCTATATCAGTAACACAAAGAAGTTGGAAGACCTTATATACAAAAGCTTACTAATAAATTTGAAAACCTAGGGTTAAGTGTGAGAATAGCTTGCTATATGGCTTTTTAAAATGGATGAAATATGAAATAGAAAAAAGTAGTACCAATAATTGAAGAATTTTTATTAGTTAAAATTTTCACTTGAAGAGAATTCTATAACCAGATTGTCTCACTATGAAATTAACATACAATATGTTAGAAAATAAACCTGAAATCAACTATCTCCAATACATTTTCATTCCTAGACTAAAATCACATCAGAACTAAACATTGTAGATCTACAGAACTACACATCAATATTTCTTATGAAAGTATATGTAAAAATTCTTAATAAAATATTCAATTTGAATATGACATTATTACAAATGGTAAACACAACTATGTTTTTAATCAAAAAATAAACTTATTTAGTACTCAAAACTTGATCAATGTACAATTAATGGAATAATTGGAATGATAATTTCTCACTATTTTTATAATCCAGCTTATATCAAATGGCAACTTTAGTAGAATGTGAAGGAAAGGTACACAAGGACTCTTTGCACTATTTCTGCACATCTACTGTATGTTTAATATTTCAAAGGACAATGTCTTGGAAAGTTACAGATAAAATGTAAATTAAAACAGAATAAAGAAGGGCCAGAGATTTAGCTCAGTGGTTCCGGCACCTGTCTTGCAATTACAAGGGCCCAGGTTTAGATCCCTGGTAACCACATACAGCAACACTGGGTGTGGAGACTCACGCTAACCAGCAATCAGTACCACATACCACAGTGCCGGGCATGGTGGCTCACGCCTGTCATCCCAGGACTCAGGAGGTAGAGGCAGGAGGATTGCTATGATGTGAGTTTGAGGCTGAGCTCAGGGCCAGACTGAACTACAAAGCAAGATCCTGTCAAAAATAAATATATAAATAAAAAATTAAAAAATAAATATTAAAATGTTATATAATCCTTTCAGAAATTATGCAAAAAAATGACAAAATTTAGCAGTGAGTAATTCTAGTCTCTCTGAAAACTAAACTAGAAGATAACTTGTTTAACCTAATAAAGGGAAATCATAAAATCCTTTATAAAAAATATTCAGAGAGATAGTGGGTTCAAGAGTATACATATGAGTTTGAAGTCACTACCGTACATACTTAGGATGTGTCATATCATTTTATGCAAATTTTGTTTATGTATGTAAGGTGTGCATACATGCATGAACGCATGTATCTTATCAATTTTCCTGTATATTTGCTATATGTGTTTGATCAGCATTTATATTTATTAGCATATGCATTTTGCAGGACATAACTTGCAGAAACGTGGAAAGTAAAAAATACTTTTACTTCTTGCAGCTGGAGTGTTAGATGGAAACACAGTCTCACCAGTTTGAGCATCTGTTTCTAATGGAAGCAGCTAATGAAGACAGGCATTCCCAGAGCCAGGGCAGCACCTGACCTCAGCATTCTTGTCTCGTCATTAGCTTCCTGTGTGTGCAGTAGCTATTTTTGGCTGCAGCATGACTTTGGTTTGTTGCAATGTCGATATGGTATACATTGAAGATGAGTGCTTTTTGAAAATTATTGAACTTAAACAACAATATGGTATTTTCATGCTTTCCTCTATCTGTCTTTGCTTCCTTATTTCGTATTCATAACCAATCACTTAAAAGCTAGGCAAATCCTTCTAAAAAATGCCAGTTATATTTAGATGTGTTTAAATTACTTTATTATGGTACTTATTTCTTGGGTTTTAGTAAATACACTGTAGATTTCAGAGCAATTTAACTTCACAGAAAAAATTCACCAGAATAGTCAGACATTCTGATGTATTCCCTACATTCACACTGGCACGGATTTTCCTGGCTATCAACATCCTGGTTTATAGGTTAGAGATGGACCTACATTCACAAATCATTATCACTCAAGTCCAAAGCCGACACATTTTGTTAATGTACATTCTGTATGTAATGTGTGTGTATATATATACATATATAGTATAGTGCAACATCATTACCATACAGATTACATACAGATTAGTTTTTCATTGCCAGAACATCCTGCACATGCCACCTATTCATCCCTTTCTACCACCTATGTATGATGATTTCTTAACCTCTGATCCTTTTACCATTTACCTTTTCTACAATGTCATATACCTGGATTCATATGCTATGTAATTGGCTTATTTCACTTAATAATAGTCACATAATCTCTTTTTGTATCTGTTAGTAACAATCTATGTCATTTTTGCACTAAATATTTCATTTATATATCCGCTGTATATAATTTATCCACTTGTATATTAAATTGCATTGCAATCTCTCTTAAAGTTGTACAATTAAGAATAATGCACCTATAAACATCCTTATAAAGGTGTATATGTAGACATACATTTAATTCATTTGGAAGGTACCAAAGAGGTGGAATTATCAACTCAAATATTAAAAGTACATTTAGATATATAAAATTTTCACATTTTCTTCCAACGTAGGTGAAACTATTTACCTTCTCACTCATAATCAGTAAGTTTCTGTTGCCCCACCTAGATGTCAACATTTGACTTTTGTAGTATTTTGGACTCTAGGCAATAGAATACATGTGTAGGGGTGTGTAATTGCTTAAATATGCAGTTCTCTATATATGAGACTGATCCACCATCAAGTGACAATGAATCTATTGTATATGATAGTTGGTGTTTGTATATTTTCTTTATTCTTGTATCAGGGAGATTGCCTTTTCTCCTTCTGGTTCTGTCTCTCTAAGTGGTGGAAGTCAAACTCAGTATCTCTCATCTTCTAGGGTGGCTCATACCACTGAGCAATATCCAAAAACAATTTTGATTTAATTTGTAATGGAATTGCTCATTAAAAATTCTTGTTTTATGAATTGCTTGTATGTTCTCAAAAGCAATCCTTTGCCAGATATGTCTTTTAGAAATATTTTCTTCCAGCTTATAATAAGTTTTCTTCATATGGTGTTTTGTAGAGAATACATTTTTAATTTTAATAAAACCAACCATATCAATTGTCTTTCCTGATCCTGCCTTTGATATTGTATCTATTTTATTGTTTTGAGGTTTGCACCTAGAGCTATGATTCATTTTGAATTAATTTTTTGATGGATGTAGGATTATGTTTGCTATGGCTTGACTCTATATATCCCCTATGAATCTCATGTAGTCATAGGTGGATTTTTTGGAGTTAAGCAGAAGTGTGTGATGCTGGGATGGAGGATGTCCCACCTGCAGTGTGAGTGCTGCCCATTTTGAGGGCAGATAACTTGGGTGGACTGTACAGGACAGATAGAGGGCTGCTGCCATCGCTTGCTGCTACTGATTCTTCATTGCTTCACTGTTTTCCTGCCTTCTACCATGTATTGTTTATCTTCTGAAATGTCCCTCTGCTAGGCCACCCTGCCTTGAAACCAGGCTGTTTTGGACCAAAACTTCTACGAACTATGTTACACGTTTCCTCCTTTAACTTGTGGGTGTTAGATATTTCATCCAGGTAATGAGAAAAAGTAACAAAGACAATAACTATATTTGCTTTTATGCGCTGGGTTTGAAGATCTCCACTGATTGTTAAAATGACATTTTCCCTATTGCATTGTTTTTACTCATTTGTCAAAGATAAGCTGACTATATTTATTTGTATTTATTTTGGGGGGCTCTGTGTTTTCCACTGAACTATTTTTTATTGCTTTGTCCATGCCATATTTCCTTGATTATTTCATATCACAGTTTGAAATCAGGTAGGAATAGTCCTCTTACTTTATTAATGTTTCATATTGAGATGAATTTTCCAAATCTTTTATATCCCCAAATAAACTTTGGAATCAGCTTGTCAACATCTATGAAATAAATTGCTCAAATTTTAATTGGGATTATACTGAGTTGATAAATCAAGCAGAAAAGAAATGATATCAAATCAGTGTTGTCTTCTTCTACTTAGAGATAGATTGTCTCATTTTATTCATTCACTTATTTTCATCAGACATTCAGAATTTTATTTCTATATCTACTAGACTTACTTTATTAGGTCATGTCAAGTTATTTAATTTTGAGGATATAACATAACGGTAATTTATTTGATTTCTAAGTGTACTTTACTGCCTGTATACAAGAAACTGACATTTTGTTTCTTAACTTTGCATCAGCAATTTGTTTTCAATTACTTTTTAGTTTCAGGAATATTTTATTGATTTTAAACTCTTCTGTGTAAATAATCTTGTAATCTGTGATCAGATATGAATTTTTTTCTTCCTTCCAGTCTGTATACATTTTCTTTTCTTTTCTTATCTTATGACATTCCTTGAGTTCCAGAAAAACATTAGAAAGCGATGAAAGAAAATAGCTTTGGCTGGTCCCTAACTTTCACAGAAACTACTTTTCTCCATTAAGAATATTACCTGAAGGGTTATAAGTTTATTTTGTATGTATTCTTTGTGACGTTGAAGAAATTCTCCACCATCTGTAGTAAATTGGCAGGTGCTACCACAAATAAATATGTGTCGACTTTTTCAAATACTTTTTCTGTATTTATTGACACTATCAGTGATTTTTTTCTTTTTCACCTTGCCAGTGACATAAATGAAATCAAGTGATTTATAAATATGAATGAGCTTTTTCATATCTAGAATGAATATAACTGATAAATTATATCTGCTTCATTTTATGCATTGTTAATTCTAAAATTTAATGAGAAATTGTGCTCCTATGTTCTTGAGAACATATTGTAGTATAGTTTTTCTTTTTTTCTTGTTATGTCACTGTCTTGCTATTGTTTTGTTTTTTTAAATCATTATTGGTACATTATATATACCTATCATGATCATATTCAACATAGAGAATTTGTACCAGTATACGACATAACATAATTCTCATTTTTCCCCTTCCCCTAACCACCCTACAACTTCTGCCTCCTACATAAATAAGCTTTGACTTTTATATTAGAGTAATTTGGTTTCATCTGACTTATGTAGTAGAGTGATTTGGTCTCACAGAACATTAGAAAGTACTCACCTTGCTTCTATCTTTTAGGAGAGAATGTAGAGAATGGATTTCATTTCTTTCCAGAGTATTTATTAGAATTCATCTGTGAACTCATATGAGTTTGGTTTTTTCTACTTTACTAATTCAGTTTATTCCATAAATATAGAGTTTTTCAGTTTGCTTCTGATATTTATTTTAGTATGCAAATTGGATCTTTTAATAACTTGGCTTATTTCATCTAGGATATCTAATTTGTAAACGTAAACTCTTTCATAATAATACTTTACCATCTCAGGAAAGATGATGGAATCCATAATGATATTCCCTCTCAAGCCTGATGTTAATAATCTGTGATTCTCTTTTATCATAGGCTGTATTATTACTAATTTGTTGATCTTTTCAAACAAATGCTTTTGGTTTTGTTGATTATTCTCCCCTCACCTCTGCTTTCTAATTCCATGATAAATTTTTAATTATTTTATTCTGCCTACTTAAAACTTAAATTTCAGTTTATTTAAAATATTGCAAGGGATTGATGCAGTGCTTTACTATGTAGGCTGGCCTTGAACCACTGTGACCCTCCTGCCTCAGTCTCCCAAGTGCTAGTATTATAGGTATGTGCTATATTTGTCTGAAATTGAGGACAATTTACTCTCGGATTTACAATTATTTGAATTTATGGATGTCTGCCCTGCCTTGTGGGATCAGCTACTGGGCTTATTGCGGACATCTATCCTGCCCTGCAGGATTTTAAACTACAAGGATTACTGTACTGGGATTATTGGCTTTAAAATTGACTTACTGGGTTTTATTAACTCAGTTTTAAGGATGTCTGTCCTACCCTACAGCATCTTCAACTATAGGGATTATTGTGGAAGACAGTCCTGTTTTATGCATGCTAGGATTATAGGTGTGAAGGCTTGGAACCAAATCAAGATGCTGTGAGTTTGCTGTGAGTTTGGAATATTGGCCCCCAGTGGTATTTGGTATTCTGCTGCTGCTGCTCAGAGTAGCAAGAGTTAAGCCTGGGCTCAGCCTTTTTTTTTTTTTTTTAATCTTTATTGGTACATTAAATATACACATCATGATTGCACTCCATAATGGGGATTTGCCTTTTTCTCAAGGCTGCAATTTTGTTGGTTGTTAATCCTTTTGCTCTGGGACTCACAGGGGACTGGAGTTTGCCACTAGGGTTCTGGCTGCATCCTCTTCCCCTGTCCCCTACAATATTTTAAAATTTTATTCTGAAACTTCTTTACTTTTCTGTTTTTGGGAGTATGTTGATATATCTTTGAACATTTAGGAAATTTCCCTCCTTTGTCTTTTTATTTTAATTCCTCTGATATCTGAAATATAGATTTATTTCTTTCAAGTTCATGGAAGATGTTTTATGACCAAGATACCATAATGATCCTTTCAGAAACATTTCAAAAATGTATAATCTGAAATTTCTTGATAAAGTAGTGTGTTTGTGTCAATTACACCCAGTTGATTGAATAATTGCTTCTTTGGTAGCCCCAATCTCTTCAGTTATGAATGTAATAACTTGTCTCAAGGGTCATTTCTCTTCCAACATGACAGACGCTAGAGAGGGCTGTAGTTAAGTTTCTTGATTCCTGTTCATGGAAGGCTGGTGTGGACTGAAGTTCTGTGCTCTACTTATTTTGCTCTAGGTGGTTAGATTTTTATAAAATTCCAAAAGATCAGACTCTCACAGTAGAATAGTTGCTGGCCTTGATAAAAAAAATAAAATGCTTCATCACATTTCAGAATTGCCTCTTTCTGCTTCCTACTACTAGAAACATAAAGTGATTTGTGTCTACAATCACTGTGAGGAACTGGTTTTGAACCTGGTGGAAAATTTCACCAAAGTTTAGAGGCCTCTCTGTGACAGGTACCTTGGGAATCTTTAATACTCAGATTTATCCACATTAAATCACCAAGAGTTACTCACATTTCATGTTTTCCTATCAAGGAACTAGTTTCCACAAAAGCATGTCTTCATGGTTTTCTATTGTGGCAACTTGTGACTCTGTATTTCTTCTGTGTCTGCCTAAATTGGAGGGCAATGACTTGCTCTCTATCTGTATTTCTCTTACATAGTTACGAATTAATATTTTTTTTCACTTTGTCCTGATCTTTCTAGATGTGGTAGCAACTTCTGTACTCTTTACATGCCAAATGAGGAAATTTCTTTTGGAAACAGGTTTCCAAATTATAATAATAAATAGATTAACAGCAATCCTCCTGCCTCTGCATCTCAAGTGCTGGGATTACAGTCATGATCCACCACACCCAGCATTGTGGTATGTGGATGTGAGTGCTGATGGGTGTGAGTCATCACGCCCAGCATTTTTGTATGTGGTTATCAGGAATTGAACCTGGCCCTTGCACTTGCAAGGCTGGCACTGGAATCACTAAGCTAAATTTAGAACATTTAAATCAACCTTAAAATAAATTCCCTACCAAAAATAGTTAATTTATTCTTCTTCCCCTTGCTATCTATGCTTTGCCTGCACAGTATACCCATTTGTATTTATGAATAAATATGTAAGAGTGAAATTGCTGCTATATAACTCTGTGTGCAACATGATATGAGGCCATCAGACTTTTTAAAGTAGTCATACCACAGAACATTCCTTCTACACTGTATATCATTAATTTATTTCTGTCTTATCCAATATTTATTACCTGACTACATAAATGAAACCTCATTAGTAGCTATGACATGCTATTTCATCCTGGTTTTTAGTTGCTTTTCCTTCCTGGCTACTGAAGGTGAGCTTCTTTTCTGGTGCTTATTGGTAATCCATATGTCACATTTGGACAATTGTCTATTCATATTATTTGCTTGCATTTCAATACAGTAATAAGATTTTGAATTGATTTCTTATATATTATATCCTGCAGATATTAATCACCATTGTCTTCATGGGATATACTCTATTCGGTCATGGTAAAAATATATAAAATAATAATGTAACATTTATCTTTCTTTATTAACATTTGTGTAAGTTTGGAAGTGAAACTGTTTAGGCAAAATGTGATAAATTCCATAAAGTAAATATGATAGATTTCATTTTTTTTCCAGTGCATAATAGTACTGAGTGCTTTTTACTTGAGTAAAATCAGTATTAAAATGACTTTTATAGAGTACACCTTAGACATAACTTGTACATAATTAATTTATAATCAGGAAAATCTGAGATGAATCTAATGCAGTCAAAATGATACAGGGCCTTGAATAAATCTGGAAAAAATTGAAATCAGTTCATCTTTTAAGTTAAACCACAAGATCCAAGTCAGAAAGTAGCTTCAGAAGGTAAAATCCATCACCAGGACACTGGTAGAAGAAATGCTTTTCAATAAAATTTCCATCTCCTCTGACATCACCAACGTTGCATCAAAAGAATTGTAGTGTCATGTAGAGAAAGCAATGAGGAGAATATGCTTTGTGTAAACAACTGAACATTTTTAGCTAAGAGGAACTAAAAAGTTGCTTATTAAGCTTAATAAGTCATGTATTATAAGTTACACTGGGTATGTGGTTATTTTCTCTTCCTTTCAACCAGGGAGATTGCAGAGACTAGGAAGCGACTCTGTCTTTCTCAGTTGAGATTTGGTGAACCGCCTCCCCTCGCTCCCTGTTCTTTGCTTAAGTGCAATTGCAAGGAACCACTTTGTCACACAAATTTTGGTCATTCTTACAAGTGTGGCTTTCATTTTTATTTAACTCTGCAGCTTCAGCTTTCTTAGGGGCCAAAAGAAATTAAATGAAACATAATAATTTTAATATTAAATATGATAATATTTTGTGGTGAATTAATTCTCAGTTCAAGTAGGAATGCCCAGCTGAACAGAGTCGGAGTGGTTCTGGAAATAAAAGACCCACCAGAGAATTGTCAGAGCAAGAATAAAAGGAGAACTGGAAGGGAAGACTAGTACCACTCATTATCCTTGCAAGGGGCTTATTCCAGAATGTTAAGGGTTTCTGCTGCAGTTCACCTGTGGACCCTGCCAGAGTCTCCAAATCGCACCTCACCTCCTGCCCCACCCCCTTCCAGAGAAGGCTGAGCTTTAGCTGTTATTCTCTTCTGAAGAGCTCCAGCTTCGCCTTCCACTTCCTCTGTGTCTCATCTCCTGGCTCGTGGTACAGACCATCCAGCCTTCAGCACCAGACCCAGGCTTTCTGGCCTAGACTTTCAGGCTTCTTTGCAGATACTTTAGATTTCTGACTGATGAGGGTTCATCAGAGCCTTGGCTGGATTCTTCATGTCTCTTGCAGGCAAGAAGATCTTTTGCACTCTTCTGTATTTGACATTTAGGGTGAATTATAAAACAATCTCATAAATTATGTGTTCTGTGTTAATTCTATTCCCTTGAAAAATCCTTACCATAATGTTTGTATAGCTGCACTTTAATGAATTCTTATGCCAAAGCCAGTCACCTGAGCCGTTCCTTGAGCTGATAATTATGCCTCATGAACTGAGAAGTTTCCTGGTGTTGCTGATGTTACACCACTAGCTTGCAGGCCACACTCTGAATACTGTGGATTTGTGGAAACTTATTTTCACTAACTCATAAAATCAGTCTTTTAAAGAGCTATTTCTGAAAATACTGTGCTAATCACTTCTTCCTTCCAGTGTGCTATTATTTTATAAACAGATAAAAGGGCCTATTTATGATATCAGAAATGAATGAATCATCATCTTATCTATTTTGATTGACATCTGGATACATTACAATCACAAAGTCATTGTAATGTGATACATCTTTACTAGCTTTAGTAACTGCTTGATAAACATGAGTGCTGCCAAAAGTCCTCATATTCTAGATGCGAACCAATAATTATATAATCAAATTTAAAATGATTTTACTAAATTTGGCATGGATATAGAATGGAAAATTTTGGTTTTTATAGAATGAATAATTGGATATATGCTCCAAGCAAATAGAGAAATGACCCCAAATACCAAAATAAATGACTTTGTTTTAGAGCAAAGAAATGTATGAAATTTACTGATATTCCTTTGTTGATGTGATGCTAATTCTAACCATCATGGGTCCACAAATGCTTTTAGCCTCATATATATGACATTCAATGAAAAATTTAATCATTCATTCATAACTTTTTTAGAAAAGAACATTGCTATCAGGAACAACCTTTCATTCTCATCCAAGGGATGAGAATGTATATCCTACAAAAAATCATTTGGTCACCACCAGCAGTCTGCTTCAATTTCCTACTATCCAGGGATCTTGAGATTCAAACATCTGTGAAATTTCCAATGACTTCTTTATGCCAATGAAAAGTTTTAAAAATGTGCTTTGATGGTGTTTCCAGATGTTTTTAATGCTGCCCATCTGGCCTGGACCATTCTTTTCTAATAAATTGGGGTTTTCAAAGAATCACACTAGGCAACTGAAGTGTGAAAGACCTTGTATCTGAAAACATTTATATTCATGACAATCAATATCATTGTTCTGAAACCTATATGCAGGGCTTAAAACATAATTCATAATGATCGTACAACTGATGAAGTAGTCTTGGTTTGTGGCAAAAGGAAGAAGCTTAATTGCTTAAAAAAAATCTTTAGTTTGGTATTACATACATTTTAAATTGTGCTGTGTACTGTCATATATAATGAGAATAATTAGGTATTAGGAGATGTATCAGAAATACAAACCTGGAGGAAAAAAAAACCTATTTCTTTGTTACTTTCTAAGTAAGTTGCCTAATCACAGGGTTTTTTCTAATTTTAATTTTAATTTTTTTGCTACATTTAAAACATAAGTAACACTTTTAAGATAGAGTGTGTTATTTTCTGACTATCCAAAGATTTAATTGATTGCCTTCCATTAAAATATCCTTCTAAACTCTTTAGACTTCAGGTGTAACATATGTTTTCAAGACCAACAGTAGAAATACATTTAGCAACTCCCACTATCCAAATCCACTGAATGACAAACTCTGGGGTAGGATACAGTATACAGTCCTGCTCCTAGATTTCCAGGTGGTGAAGATGCCAGACTGAGAGCCACTGAAATACACTTGAGT
This sequence comes from Petromus typicus, assembly GCA_004026965.1. Classification (NCBI taxonomy): domain Eukaryota; kingdom Metazoa; phylum Chordata; class Mammalia; order Rodentia; family Petromuridae; genus Petromus; species Petromus typicus. The sequence goes on from PVIR01003628.1 coordinate 44,094, forward strand.
TCCATAAGAGAAGGCTGAGCAATTGTGGGAGAATAGTAAACCGGAAGTTAGGTATAAGGGGAGACACACTTTCACAAAAATACAGAACTGAAATGAATTAGAAGCCATCCAACAATTTGAGGATTTTGTTACCAAGATTGAATAGAATATCAGGTTCTCACAGGAATGCCTCCTATTCTTGGCATAACATCAGGAGAAACTCTGAGTGGTTAAACAACAAGGCCACAATGTGGGATAGGGCCCTAATTAAGGATGGCGGAAAGGATCAATTGATTCAGCTTTTCCTCATTCTGGACTTTTCTCCTCAGGGAGAAGACATTAGAACTTGTTCAACAGAAGAGCAACATGATCACATTTTGTTTACTCAGAGAAGAACTTTGTCCCTAACATAGATTCTGGGTGTAGTGGCTCATGCCTGTAATCCCAGCACTTGGAAGGAAGAAGCAGGAGAATTACTGTGAGTTTAAAGCTAGTCTGAGCTACATACATAGCCAGCCTGAGCTACAAAATGAGACTTTGTCTCAAAAAACTAATAAAATAAAATAAATAATAAAGAAGTTAGAGTAGTAAGTTGAGAGATGGTGAAATTTGAACTGATGATTGTGATAGTTTTGGCAGAGAATTCCAAGGCAGCACTCTTATCTATCAAAACATTAATAGTTTTCATGTTGAAAGCCCAAAGATCATAGCTAATACCTTAAGAACAAGAAAACAAGGAAACAAGAAACCATCTCCTCATATCTTCCAAGAGTGGTGAATAAAAGATTATATTAACTAACTCAAAGAAGAAATATATGAAAAATCTAGAAATTTATAGAAAATGAAACAAAAGAACAAAAAGTTTACCTAAATAACACCAGTTATTAAAAGTAATTACTTCAGGAAGGGCCCAGTAAGGAGAGAGATACCATATCACCAATTTCAATAGGAATGCTTTAATATAAAGAATTATGAATTCAAAAAATATGAATATTAAAATTTTAATTACTGAAAATGCTACATGAAATTAAAACAGTTGCAAGGTGAGAATCTAAGCACTATCTCAAAGCTGAAGGTGGGGCAGAGAAAGAGCTAGGTGTATGAGAAAAGCTCCAAAAGATGAGTTTTAGAGCCTTTTGTACAAAGTACAGCTGCCACTGCAAAACAGCCAACTTGCTGAAGGAAAAATTTCTCTGTGTGCTAATGGGATATATATGTGTAAATGAAGATGAGGTATGAAGGGCTCCCACACAGAGGTGGTAATCAAGGAAGTGGGTACAGAGTAAAACATGAAGAGGAAGCTGGTGAAAAGGTAGAGGGAAACTCAGTGTGTCTTTGGAGAAGTTGGCAGAGTTGATTACATGACCTTCATATTTATATGTAAATCAAGAGATTGCACACATGCACACACAAACACCTCAGTTCACTCTGGGTTGTATCTGACATTGGATAATGCTTAAGAGGTACTCTGTCCTGTCACTCTGTTGTTAATAAGTAGCCCAGTGAAGAGACAAAATATGTGGGTCTAACACATGGTACTTGATATCTTCACACATTCAGTTTTTGTAAGAGCAACTGAAATGTTAACGAAGCACAAGTGAGAGGCTACATTTTTTTGTCATTTGTATTCATAAATATATTTGTGTTTGTGTATGAAATGCAGGCTCCTTATTTCAGATACTCCTCATAGGTCAAAGGACAAGTCCATTTGGGAATTTTTTGACTTTTGTGTCACACCATTATGCTTCATTTCTTCTTGAATTCAAACCTTAGTTATATAAACAAAATTATTCAGTGGAAAGTTTTTATGCAGACATCATTTTTATACAAATTGGCAAACACTGAGTAATTAATTTAACTTCTGAAGGAGAAGAAAAAGGAAGAAAGATGATTAGAACAGAGAGGAAAAGGAGAAGGAGAAAGGCAGGAAGCAGATGGAACAGAAAAATGTCATTGTTCTATCTGCATTGCCTCACACATAAGGACAGAGATCAAAGCCAGTGCAGAGAGAATGGAGCCTGTAAAGCACAAGCGCGGTGTGGACCTCTCCCGAGGACAGAGTCCAGGCCAGTGCCAGGGTGCTGGCCAGCACATGTGCTGCCATCACAGCTCCTGAAGGAGCGTCAGGGAAGGAGCAGCTTTCTTTGCATCTGGGAGTTATTCTGTCACTGGTGACGAGACCACCCACACACCAGACCTCTGGATGGTTTTCGTTTGTAGTCTATAGATTCTCATGAACACTCTGATTTATCTTTCTTGTAAACACAGTCGATTTTATTTTTGGTTATTTTGGACTGATGGAAAGTTATCGTAAGAAGAACAAACAGCACAAAATAAGAAAAGTACAACAAAATCCATGCATCTACAAAACATGAAAATGAGGGAAATGTAATAAGTTTTCTGTGATACTGAGATTCTTCAAAAATTTTAGCTCTGAAATCTATAGTATGGTGTAGCAAAAAACAAAACATACACACGCTCACATGCACAAAAATATCATCTGGCTAAGCTCAGAATTTAGTCTTTATTTCAAATCATTTTTCTTATTGAAACTTTTATAAGTCATTTATCTTCTTCGGATCAGACTGATTCACTGGTTAAATGTGAAGCTTGATTTAATTAGAAAATTATCTATTGTTGTTCAGATAAGGAAGAAGACATTTGTTTCTCTGTAAGATTTTAAAATGTTTCTCAGGATAAGGATGGAAAAAATGAATAGGCCTAACACAGAAAAATGGAGAGACCCTTTAGTGAACTTTTGTCAAAAAAATTTCCGAATAACTTTTCTGAAATAAAAAGCTAAGTCAATTTTGCCTGTGTCACTGGTACCAACTGTAGCTTTCTCAAACTGAAGACGGTGACATTTCCCTCCTTTGTGCTCATACATATCATCTTTCATCTTAGCTCCAGGAATGTTCATTGTAATTGGTTCTATTGTCCTATAGGCCCGGATGTTGATTTGATTTCCTACAAGTTGTCTAGTACTTGTCATAGTGCCTGGAGAAACATATTTTATAAATTCTGAATTAATAAATTCTTAGCTAAGAAATCTTTATTCATCAAATATGGTTTTGTATATTTTTACCTGAGACATGAACTTTCAAATGTTTGGATGATTGAATAATTAAGTGATTTTGTGTTTTTAACATAATTAAAGAGTTGAAGATATATAAACAATTGCTGGTAAAAAAAATATTGAAACAAAGCTTATGTAGATAGGGTGTGGTGAAGGGAGCAGAGGAATAGGAAAACTGAAAATCTAGATACATCACATACAGGTACAAATCTTCAATGTTGAATGTGACCATAATGTATAGTAATCTGTACCAATTACCTCAATAAAATGAAAATTAAAAAAAATAAACTACTACGTGTCAAATATATTGCCTACCATATTATTTATGTTAACAAAGCTCTGCTTAAATCTGTATTGTAAACCTGAAATTAATACCTTCTCCATTTCTAAGTAAAATAAAATGAAGTCTTATATTTTCAAATTAATTTATTCATGGGTCTTTTGTTTTCAAGCCTACCATGTGCTTCTGAATTCTCTTATTCTGTCATCGAAACTCAAGTACATTTTAACATTTAACCAAGTTATAAATTTTGGGTTATTTGATTGTATATTTTTTACACTTGTTCTGGATTTCTGGATGATGTTTTTCTGTCCTCACCCTCTCTCTTTTCTCCAGGCTAACATCACTCATCAAAATGTGGCTTGTCAGCATTCTCAAAATCTGGCACCAAACACGTACCAAAGAACCTTGTCCCAGAGTTGATATGTGACTTATATTTTTCCATCACTGTGTTATGTAGTTACAACTACTCGGTCTGTCTTTTCACAGTTTCTCCCATACCTCTGTACGTCCATAAAGAGATGAAGCCTTTGTTACTTTTCTACTTTATTTAGCATTAGCAAAGAATATAACACTAACTTCTAAAACAGAAAAGATAATTTTAGTTTTGACTCCTTTAGAAATCTATAATATGATCTTGTGAAATTATCAACCATTGAACCTAATTTTGTGTGTAAAACTTATAAATGAAAATGTCATCATCATTTTTAGTAAAGATATGAAAACTTAAACATACTTTCAATATGAGAAAAGAATGTCACTGTTGAAAATGTCACTGTTGTTTTATATACCTGTCATACTGATTTGAATAGAAGGCTTTATTCTATATCTACAGACTTACATGTTAAGATTTAGTGGTCATCTCCCAAGAGAACAGGTAATCAGAAATTGAAATAAGTGTTGCATACCTGTATTCATTATAAATAGTTAGCTGCTTCCCCTTGGTGAGTGCAAAATGCTTTTTTTCCTTTCATATGGGATCAATAACAAGTCCTTCTGGCTAACCCACAGGGACAATAGGAGGACAGCATGAGGACCCTTACTGAACTAAAACTTAGAGATTGCTGTCAGCTATTATTTGTTACAAAATACTTAATATACAAAAAAGTAATATGAAATGAATACTGGTACTAAAGAGATAGCTTTTGGAATTTTTCTTTTTGGTTAAAGGTGAAGTGAAGTTGTCAGAATGATTGATTGTTTAGTTTTATCATATCTTCTAAAAGTCATAGACTTCGAAAGAATTCTATTGGGTAAGAAAATCTATAGACTTTTCTTATTTCCCTTCGCACCACAATGAGCTGTCTGAGATTTGTCACTTTCTTTGTAATGTCTTATAGGGTGAACACAAAGGAAAAATCAAAGGTGAGTCATTCTGTTGAGTTAAAAAGCAATAGATTTTTGACTGTGAGTAAACATAACTACAAGATTGACTATTCTTATTGAATTGAATGATCAATTTTGCCCAACAAAAATTTGAGTGTTATCTTCGTTCAGTATATTGATTAAATGCCCTGGTCGCTTTTGTGTACTTGTTCGTTTTTGGATGTCTATAGGACAGATAGTATTTAACGTGGGCCTTGGAATAGGATGATGAGAGTGCATCTTGCTTCCTCCTGAAACAAGCAGGCTAATTTACTGGTTCTTAATCTTCCTATAGGAGCAATGGCGAGTATAATGGTACCAATAGTTTAGAATTGCTTTCAGAATCAATACATTGTCTTGAACACTTTGATTGCTAAGAACAAAAGAAGCCACTGTAACTACTGTTTCTTCCCTTATGATAATTACATGCATGTCTGTTCTTCTGTATATATATATATAATTTATATATTTGTGCATGTATGTATGGAGAAGGAGGTCTGGTATCAAGTTTCATAGACAATGCACATTTACTGATGATACTCAGTTTAAAAACTCATTAAATTAAATCCAAATTAAATTAATTTGTTTAATTTGACTTCTTGTTTAAAATCATGTGGAGAAAATAACCAGATGTTTGACAGCCTATGTCGTGTCAACTTGCCACAAAAAAGCCAATTCAATTTAAAAATGTAATTATTCATTCCAGTGGTCTGTTTACATAGTAGCAGGCATTTAGTTTAGCCACATTTTCACTTAATTGCTCCAATAATTGGACTTTTGGTAGATACAGCCTAGAATGGTCAAATTTGATGCTACTGAATGATTTGGTTGTTTAGATTTGTCATGACTCATTAACCATAAGTAGCAACAGAATTATTTTTGGTTTCCTGCCACTCACAGGATCATGGAGTCAGGGCGTAGAAAATTTTTAACAGTGAGAACATTTTCTTGCATCTAATTTTACTTCATCCTTGAAATACAATATTAATTATTCCATCTTGTTATGCACACAGATGGTTTCCTAATGATGCCCATATATAGGTAGCTGATAAATGTAAAAATATATTATGTGCATAATAATACTTATTATTTAAAATATAAGCTATATGGAAAACAGTGAAGAGTTCAATTTCATTTTGTAAAGTGACCTAACTGTACACTTTCTACCTGTCTGATGTATTTAAAAGGGAAGTGCTACTATTCATCTTAAATAATATGATCATATGATACTCTTCATTCAGAATATTTCATGAGAAAGATTGTAATAAATGAAAATTAGAAATAAGTGAAAAATTTTTAGAGAATTTTGCTGCCTACAACAAAACTTGTCCCTAGGGAAATTGTAATCTATTCAACCCATTAATTAATATTTTATTAGTGGTGCAACAAACTACCACTGAAATCAATATATAAGTATTTATTTGACTCAAACTACTCCTGATGTTTTATTTGGAAAACTTTACTCTAAAATGGACAAAACCACAAAGAAGTTTACTATCTAAGAGTTCAATGAAAAATTATGTAGTTCTAAAAATTGATTGTCCATTAACTCTTCTCAAAAGAAATTCCAATGTATAAGGAAAGTTCCAATAAATAAATAAATATATATATATATATATATATATATATATATATATATATATATCCTGATTAAAATAAGAGAACTTATGCATATTCAGGTTTTGTATTTTTTTGTTCTTTGATTTGACCATTTTAAAAATAAATCAAAAAGAAAGCCAAAAAGCTTTCATAGCTTTGTTATTAAAATATTTAAAACACATATATACGTGTACACATAACATATATACACTGTAAATATATATATGTATACATACACAGTATATGCACTATATTTATATATACATACACACACTCATATATATATATATATATATATATATATATATATACACACACACACACACAATATATCTACTCATTACTGAAACATTCTTATAAAATGAACAATAGAAGACAATAAATGTTAGTCAGCTTTTTACACTGAAGACTACCCAGTGCAGTGGATGATTGTCCTGACATACAAATGAGGTGGGTTACAACTAGAATTTTAGTTCTAACTTATGACCAAAGTATTGAGTCATGACCTGAATGCTCACAGCTTACACATCCATATGGTTTCAGAAGCAGATTTAACCCTTAGAGAGCTCGGGAAGGAGCAGTACAGCATCCTTTCCTGTGTGGGGTTAATGAGAAATCCCGGACCAGTGCTCTCTCAGGACACTGAGATCTGCCTGGAAGAGAGTGGATTCTCAAATTACACAGGAGAGAGACTTTGAAGGCATTTGACCAATTTGTGTTACAACCAGCGATCCAGAACAAATCGAGTTCGTAAATCAAGGGTTCATAGCAAACGTTCTTAATACTAAGAAATATCACATTTCTTCTGGGTTTGCAGACCAGGTCTTTGGCTGCTATGATAACCTGCCCTTTGACTCCAGGAAAAAGCCATTTAAGCGCGGTTGTTCTCCTCTGAGGCATGAAGTAACTAGTGAAAACGTGTACCTTTTTCATCTCCAGCTGGAGCCGAATGTGTATAAATCTGACGTGTGAAAAGTGTTTCTAATAGATGACTTGGGCTAAGGCTGTATCCCCCAGGCTGTCAGCACTCCAGTTGATGGTGGTGAGAATTTCACCCTTCCGAGGTCCACTCATCGAGGTGTTGCACTGTTTCGGATCCCGGTTTCCAGAGGAAGCCACGCAGCACACATAGCACACAAATGTGTCGTTTGTGAGAGGGGAGGGTAGTCTGCCGCGGGCTCTGGTCTGAGAGATTTAAATGCAAAATTGTCCTAAACCTCACTAAGAGAAGAATCATTTTTGAAATTTTATGTAGTATGATTTTTATTGTCTTCCACTTACTCACACATATACATTCTATGTTTTTCAAAAATGAGTATAATGCAAAAGTTTCTTATAGTAGAGAGAGAAAGAGAGAGAGAGACAGACAGACAGACAGAGATAAAGAAGGAAGAGGAGAAGAGAAGAGAGGAGAGGAGGGGAGAGGAGGGAAAGAGGAGAAGGAAGAGGAAAATTAGAGAACAAATAATGATTGCATGAAATATTAAACATTTTTTTCCATTTTCCATTCATAGAAATTAAAGCTAAACTGAATCAGGATACTAGAAATATACTAGTCCAAACCGTGCTCACTGTGTGCGTAATGTAATAGAGCAAGATGTGAGATTGTCTTTCTACTCTGCTTTAACTGATGTTATGATCTCTCTGTTTCTCCTGTCTTTTTCCTTCTCTCCCTGTCTCTCTCCCTCTCTGTCTCTCTCATATATGTCTTATCTATTTTCTTCAGCTCACAGACCATAGATGTTCCTCAATTTAAAATGTAATTTTTTTTCCATAAGCTCATTTTAAGTTCAAAATATCTAAAGTGGAAAGTTCATTGTATGCATATAGATTGCAGAAAAGGTAGTTGAGCCTGGCGTACCATACATGTGCTTGGAACACTAGCTTTGAACTCACCTCTTTAAAGTGAAGTATAACTATCTCAAGTAATTTATTGAGGTTCTATATCCAGTATTGCTAACACTGCACATTGCAGAGTATCTATCAGCTGTGGTCCACTCTGCCACATGGGTAAGGAGGATGGCACATCCTCCTACCTGCCATTTGGAAGTAATATATTCACAATAAAGACTTCCTTTAGGTATATTCTTATCCTGGGGAGATACCAGATTCAAAGTGAATGTGAACCCCGGTGTGATATTATAAAGGTGAAAACAAAAACTGAAATATCTTAAGCCAGGAAGAATTTGTAATTTTTTTTTTCCTAGGGGAAATCTTCCATTTCAGTTGAAGTCATATGAACCAAATTCAACATGTCAAATAAAGTAATAATTGTTTAAATTGTAGTATTTTGGATTTATTTCCTTCATGTATTAAATAAGATATTTTTGCTAGATGATTTTATCAGTTAACTTACAATTGTATTATAATTCCATTTTAATCTCATTTTAACGAGTTTTTACTTCTCTTTATAGAAGTTCTAAAAAAAAACACTGTGTAACAATTTGTTTGACAGATAGTTCTGTTGTGGCTGTTTTCAATTTTTCTAATTTGTACAAATCTAATGTATATAATTACATTTTATGTGGGGACTTGGTACATGTAAGCAACATATCTTTATTCTTTTTATGCTCCCTTTTCTACTCCTCCATGGATTCCTTGTTCTCTTTCCTTTTTGCAAAAGTTTCACCTTGTTATTTCCTTCTTTACTTATATTTTGGGGCCTTTCAATAAAATGAGCCATGTATTTAATCATGTACAAGTGCTTCACTTCATTTAATATTATGCTATAAGGATACATCCATTTTTCTCCAGATAATAAAATCTAACCATCTTTATGGCAAGGTAGTACTCCATCATATAAGAATTCCACATTTATTAATTTGTTCATCTGTGATAGAGATGTAGGCAGATTTTATGATTTAGCTATTACAAATTGTGCTACTAAAAACATTGTATTCATGTAAAACTGTAACATGATATTTTTAGCTTTGTCAGCCAGCTACCTAGAAAAGTAATACCTGGATTGAATTGAATTTCTATTATTTTTTGTATTTTTAAAATTATTATGCTGATTTATACCAGTATACCAGTATACCATTATACCATAATGGTTGTCTTATTTACTTTCTACCAAAATAGCAGATGAATTCCTTTTTTTCCCACAGCTTTATCAGGATTTATTATTATTTGATTTTTTTTTTTAAACAGGGTCTAGCTTTGTAGCTCAGGCTGTAGTCCAGGTGAGCCTTGAACTCAGAAATCTTCCTGCCTCTGCCTCCTGAGTGCTGGGTGTGAGTCTCCACTCCTAGCATTGTTATATGTGGTTACCAGGGATTGAATCCAGGCCCTACACTTACAAGGCAGGCACCAGAACCACTGAGCTAAATCCCTGGCCCATTATTTGATTTCCTGATCATGGCCATTCTTTCTGCTTTAAGGATATGTTTTTTTTTTTCTTCTTCAACATCTTCCCTCCTTACTTTAGTTATGAGAACCTTTCTATTGCCACCTCAAGATAGGCTGTAGCATCCAAGCTTTTAAACATGATAATGTAGATGTATTCACACATTTTTACCCACAATAAGAAATACATATTCACTTTTCTTTTCACCTACCCATACACAGAACTTATAAATTTCTGACCCATTACCCTTCTTATGTCTAATAAAATATATTTTCTACTCATTACAACAGTATTCTTTTCTATTCCACTAAAAACATGACGTGAGTCACAATACATTGATTTTAAAATCCAATAATGTTTTGTAATATATACTTAGTAAGTCATAAAATTGTATTATTTTCCACCAATAGTGTTACAGAAAAATGTTTGCATTTTAGGTGATATAGCTGGGAATCTGCTATTTGGATGAAGTAATCTTGCCAGCCCGTTTGAGGTGTAATCGATGAAGAAAGAAGGGAAATCTGAGAATTAGAAGACCATTCACTCAGAACCTACCACTCCCTGGGACCCAACAGATGTATCAACCTCACAAATCATCAATGAGATTACTCCTGGAGTTAAATACTTATGAATTTCACATACATTTTCCGTACATCATTGGGAATATGTGGAAACAGACATCAAGAGAAGTTATAATATTCAGTGTTAGTTGTCTCATAGATTCTACCACCAGATGACAACCCTGAAAATAGTGCCAACTCTGCTTTTGTTTAATCATCAATTAATGACCATTAATGACCACCTTCTATTTGTTCTTATATCATTTTTCTGTCATAAATCAAGATATATCACTATCTTTCTTCTCAAAACTTGTGCCCTAGAATAATTTTTATTGTCTAAATGAGTTATGGAGCCTGAATTAAGTAGAAAGGTTTCAGAGAATTAATGCATCTTTTCAAGTTTCATACTGTTTTAAGTCAAGTAGCTGAAGAGGAAAAAATCTTTGTATGAGGAGAAATTGAGTCAGTATCATAGATACCTCCTCAAATCAGGCACCTTGAAACCAATTATTCATTCAGTATCTCACTCATGGCACTTTAATGTTACATTTTATTATGCAAAGTGGCACATATGAATTTAATTCAGTGGATAGTTCATCACTGAATGAATTTGTCATTCAGCATGTGCTGAAAAATCCAGCCTCCCTTTATCCAAACCTGTTCTTCCTAAACTGTAATAATCATCTTTATCCATTCAAGTCACTTTTTTTAAACTTCCACATACCAGGGAAAACATAATGCCTTCATCTTTTTGTGTCTGGCTTATTGCACTTAGCACAACATCTTTCAGTTCTGTCAAAGTGGCTGCAGATAATGGATTTCATTAATATTTTTTAATAAATCAGTTCATCCCTTTGATACACAGGCTGATTATCCTTCTAAGCTTTTGTTAATCATGTCAAACAGATATCAGTCTGTAGCATCTCATTGGCATTCCATTTCCTTTGGATACATATCCAAAACTTTACCCTGAGAAGACTTTGAGGACCTCCACACTATGTTATGTGTGGCAGCTCTGCACACTTACATCCCAACCACCAGGGTACCGAGTTCCTTTTTCTTTTCTCCACGTCCTCACTGGTGCTTTGTTATTGTTGCTTTCTTTTCTTTGTATTTCTTTTTAACTGTAATAATAACTTTCATTTCCCTAATGGCGAATAATAGTGGTCTATTTGTTCCTTACTTGTATATCTTCTTCTGAAAAGCATCTATACAGATCATCTGCTCCTTTGCTCCTTTTCCTTTTTACTTTTGGCAATAATGATCAAACTCATCACCTTGACATTGCGCTGCATCTCAACCACACAAACTGGGCTTTAACTTGCCTCAGCCTCCTAGAGTGATGAGATTGCTTGCGTGCATTACCACATCTGGACTATTGTCCATTTATTAATTTGATTACTATATTCATTTGTTGTTGAAGTTTTTGAGTTCCATATCTGTTCTGTTTATAATCTTTCTTCATGTAGGAGAAAGGAGGTCGTTTATTTTTCCTGTAAGTTGGTTTCTTTAGTGTGAGGAAATATTTTGATGTGATATAATATCATTTCCCTAATTTTGATTTTGTTTCTTTGCTTTGGGTTCTTGTCTAAAGTATGTTTATGTATTCATTGTCCTGAAGAATTTTCCATAAGTTTTATTTTTTTAGTCTTTTGTACTTCCAGGTATTATATTTAGTTTTTTAGTACATTTAATTGATTTGTTTAAAAGATGAGAAGGATCATTTCAGTTTTCTGCATATAACTACCCAAATTTACCCAGCAATGTTTACCAGAATTTTTCCTTGTTTCCAATGCACATTTTTAATATAATGTTCCAAATCAGAATCAGTTAGCCACAAATGTGTGCATTCATTTCCGGATCTCTGTTCTTTTCCAGTGCTCTGTCTTCTGATATTATGCCAAAACTGCCTACCAGTATTCTGCATATGAATGTTATGAATGTTTTTACCAGTTTTATGAAGAATTTCATTGGTATTTTGATAGAGATTGCATTAAATTTGTACATTACTTTGAATAATAGGGACATTTTGAAAATATTAATTCTTCTAATTCATGAACAAGGAAGGTCTTTGCATTTTTTATGTGTTTTTAAATGTCTTTCATTAGATGTTTTATAATTTTTACTGTATTACAGTTTTCAAGGTTAAATTTTTCACTAGGTATTTTATTTTATTGCAGCAATTATGAGTGGATTTGTTTATTGCTTTTTGAATAATTTGATTATTTTTGTATAAAAATGCTATGGACTTGTTCATATTGATTTTGTATCTTGCGATGTTACTGAACTGGTTTATCAGTTCTGATTCAGCTCTTCTTATGTTCCTGAATTTTACCCCAAACCACTGTGGTTTGCTAGGTGTGTGGAGACTTTCAAAAATATTCATTTAAAGTACTATTCATTTATTTAAAAAGCATTTATTGAATATATCTGATGTCCTGGAAAAAATGCAGGTAATAATTCTAGGGACTGCAAGGTAAATAAAATATGTGTTTTTTTTTTAAATAGAGGCTTGAGGAAAGTGGCTCTAATGATGTCATTAAATACAATTCTGTAACCAAACTCATCCTAACGATGACATTTCAGTTCACAACAAACTGAAGAGCTGCTTTGCTTCTTCACACTTGTGCCTTGCTCTGAAATGTGGTAATGTTACCGACAGAGGGAGGATAAGCAGGAAGAGAATTCAAACCATGATCATTTTATTTTATGCTTAAAACCGTAAAGTGATCTTTGAAGTTATTTTGCTATTAAAGTAATTAATTTAAAATAGCAACTAGAAATTCCACGGGTACACAGGAGCCATTATTCTGAATTCATTGTCTGCCGAAGCCTTTAAAATACTGTTTTTGGCAGTGTCAAATGAGGGAAAGAAAGCTTAGGAGAGAACTAGCACTGATAGGAGGTATAGGTAATGTTTCCTAGTGGGAAAATACATTACCATAAGCAGAAACACTAACCATAAAACATTCCAGAAGGGAGTCATTGGAATTATGTCCCCTTCCGTTGTGTTTATACAATGTGAAAAACACCAGTTAAATCAGTTCTGACTTTTAATTGCATCTAATAAAACATCCAGACAACCATTGACAGTGTCAGTCACTTTTCCCTTGTTTTGCATTAGGACGAAAAAGCTTTAAATCTGTCTTTTGGTCACTTCTATACATAATTTCAGTTTAAAATGTCAGTGGTTGGTTTAGTTTATAGATTTTACATAAGACACGTATCTATTTTCAGTTAGAAACTTCATTTTCCTGATTACTTCGGACTTTAATTGTATGCAGGGCGATCTTCCTAGAAAGGCAAAGTGATACAGTTGCCAACAGACGCTCAGGATCTATGAGAACAAGTAATAAATAAATAAATAAATAAATAAATAAATAAATAAATAAAAAGGCAGCCAGCAGCTGGTGGCTGAAATATAATTAGTGTCAATATGTAAAATACAATTAGCATCAGCATGCAACCTGCACCCGAGACCTGTCTCAGCTGTCTTTGGTCTTCGGTGGTATCTCTTTCCTTAAATCATCTATCTGCTGACCAACTGCTGTTTTGGATGTCTTTAGCTGTTAACTATTGGTTAAAATATTCACTGTAGCAGGAATTCCAGATTTAACTTGCATAAAGATATTAAGTGTATAAAATAGAAGATCTAATAACATGCTCTAAAGATGTAACCTACTTACACTTCTTTTTGCTATATAGATACATCTTGTTATGATTTGTCATCAACTATCATAATGATGTATTAGTATTTAAAACTTTCAAGAATGTTTACTACAGCATTATATTATTCAGATGAAAGAGCTAAATGCTAGAGTTGTACTTATTAAAGAAAAATTAATGTAGAGGAAAGGATTTACACTGAAGTGAAGATAAAATTTCATTTATAGAATTAAAAATTGGAAACCTTTTTAACCTTATTAAGATAAAATAATAGAAATAATGTTTTTCCATTAAGAATAGTAATAAAAACATTCACCAGCCTTGGATTGAATAATGCTTCAAATACTTCTTTGTTAGCTATTTGCTTGGTTTATATCATGTGTTTTGTAATATATACTGGATCTAATATGTGTTTAAACTAAGGAGGAAGCCAAAAGAAGTCTCTAAAATCAAAAGCATATCTGAGCATAGCACATAGCCCAATAAGAAATTTATCGAAGGTTTGAGAACTTTCTTTTTGTTTACCAATTCAAGTAAAAGAATTTTACTGTTGTCTTACATTTTAATTTTCTTACTTTTCTCATTTCTCTTGGTGCTCAAATAATATCTCCATATGCATGAATTTAAACTTTCTTTTCAAAACTCATTGCTAAATGACTTATTTCAAAATGTGTTAATACACCCGAGTATTTATCACTTAATGGAATTTCAGTGACTCAATTTACAAAGGAAAGCAGTCCTATGAAATGCAAAGTTGAGTCATTAGTTTCTCTATTTATCCCCAAAACTGTGAATATTTAACCCTAGAACCCAATGAATTTTGAAGGTAAGTATATCCACAAAGCTCAGTAGGATGCCAATCATACAGGGATATTAGCGATGACCTTGATAGGTTTTGGAACCTCCTTCCATTTTTTATGCAGAGGCAGTGGTAATTTTATCTTTCATGCTAGGAGCTATTGGGACTCCACTTGTAAGGTGTGAGTCATATAAGAAGCTGGTGTTGAGAGAACAATCAATAGAAACTTGGCAACCGAACTGTCCTATAATTAATAAGTTGCGACTTTGCCAATGACAAAATCCTGGCTATCTGATGTCCCACCGACTTTTAGTTCCTCACTGCAATTTTCAATTGAAGCTTCAAAAGATGAAATTTCAACAAGCTAAATTTAAAGACCCAATTGCGTTACATGGGTAATTTATAAGTTGGAGTTCATCTGTTGCAAAGATTTGGGAAAGGCACACAGAGCTGGGCAGCAGGGGCTCGGTTTACAGACAGACTGGAAGGAGCCCAGACCAAGGGCAATCTGCAGTTCAATTGCTTCAGGTTCCTTTCTTTATGAATTAGAGGTAAGAGGGCTTTTTATCATTCAGGCTAAAATTTGTTTTTTTTGGGTACTTATTATTGTACTTTCTCCTGAGTTATTACATCAGATAAATAATTTAGATTTGTTTTGATGATGGGGAACTTCAACATGAGTGACTCTATGTTAGTTCAAGATTTCAGTGTAAGGGCTCAGTGAATATCAGTGGTCTCTTACAAATTTTATTTAATGAAAGCAAACATCAGTTAATTATTTTAAAAGACAATATTTGTCAAAATAAATTAATACTCTTTATCCTTCTTGGTAATATCTCCCTCAATAAATTCAAAAGAGACTTCAATCTAGCAAACATACACATGTATAAACATTCTTCTAGACCATCAAAAATGCTGAAGTCAATTTAACAATACAGAAAGGATCATTACTCACATAGGAACAGACCATTACATTTTGCAAAATGCAATTTATTTGAATTTTTCTAGAAAAGAAACATTATTTTCAGATTTCTAGCAAATACAAATACACAATGACTCACAGTGGAGAGCTAGACAAATGTTGTTCCAGATGGCCTATCTAGTTGTTGTTTTTGCTCATTGCAGTCTTTCATTTTTCTTAATGTATGCATGAGTCTACTTTGAGCAGTAATCCTCCACTTCAGGGCCCATGTGATATGTAAAACCCCACACGGGATTTTAATGCTCTAATTGGAAGTGTCTATCACTCTGGATCAGAGCACACCTTATATCAGCATAATGCTAAGGAGCTTGAAGTTTAGAGTCAGAATCTGGCCATAAGTCTATCCAACAGCATTCGGCCTCAGGCAAGTCACTGCTCCAAGGGGTTTTGTACCTGTAAAAGCTACCACATTGGTCACTTTGAGTTAGTTTGCTGTAGGGTTTTATGCATTGTTTTGAATTAAATATTTTTATTAATTTATATTTATTTTTGGCTAATGTCATCCATTTTTATCTTATCACACTATTATTGCCTTTAAGAAATATGCTGCCAATTTACATAGTATGTTGGAAATTCATATAGAGTCACATTTCGTCCCTAAATATATGATTCTGTTTTCATTTACTTACACTCAATTCTATCAACTTCATGTTAGGTATTTTTGCTCAAACAATTAATTATATTTCCAAGACGTTAAAATCATAGGAAATATTAGATATGTTTCCATATAGCCTTCATTTCCCCAATGTTTCTCCATTTTGCCATTTCTTATGTCCAGCAGACATGGTTTTCCTTCTGCCTGAATGATTCTGTTTTACATAGTTTCTGGCACAGATAAAGCTTCTGCCAGTTTTTCAATTTCTGTAAATTCAAAAATGGCTTTGTTTCCGGTCTGTCTTTTCAAAACATTTTCAGTTGAGCACAAAATTTTAGATTGACAGTTTGGATTTTGTTGTTGTTTTCTTTCAGCCATGTTTTTTTTTCTCTTATGAGTTGATTGGTATATTATGGTATATATTATCATCACATTCAGCACAGAGAATTTCTACTTGTCCATGATATATCTTGGTTCAAGTTGTATTTTTCCTTTCAACTTTCCTCTCTTCCATCTGTCTATCCCTGCCTATTTACAAAAACTGAGTTTCTATCTTTTCCTTCTTCTCTCATCTATTTTTTTCTTTCCTTATTTTCCTTTGCCTCCTTTCCCTCCCCACTCTCTCTTTTCCCTTCCTATTACACAGGATCCATTAGACCTTTTGCTCCTCGTTTGTATTTTCAATTTGGCACCGTGATGATTGTTACTCTGCTCTGTTTTTCTTTTCACTGTTTCTCCTGATAAATCTGCCATCATATCCTCATAATTTTTCTGATTAACCTCATGCTTCTAGTCTGAGGCTGTGTTGAAATCTGCTCTTCACTGCTGTTTTTGAGAAATTTGATCGAATTATTTCATAGCATCATTTTCTTTCCTTCTTGTGGTTGGCATCGGGTGGGATTCAGCAATTTGATTTTAAAGTCTTCATCACATTTGAAACACTTTGGACCTCTATTTAAACACTTTTTCCATCCCACCTCACTCTGTCACTTTAGGGGACTGGATTGTGTATATTTCATATCTTTTTATCAATTTTTGTTACTTCAGATAAGAAGACAAATCCAGTCACTTTTATTTCAGTTTTGCCTAAAGAGGAGTTTGTATATTACCATAGAAAGTATTAAAGATTATTTATCAAATGATGTCTCCAATCATTTTTGCAAACTATTTTCTGAATCTGAGATGTGTAGATGGAGAAAGGAGAGAGCGAGACAGAGAGAGAGAGAGAGAGAGAATGTAAATGAAAAATAAAGAATTTCATATGGATTTTAAAAAGCAGAAGGTATTTTTACTAAAAGTAGTTATACTAGCCAGATATCCATCTTTTGAGATTGACTTAAAAGCCAAGAGATAATATACATTTCTCTTGTACTTCCATGTGATTTAGAATAAAAATAACCCTCATAAATTGAACCTGAAGTGTGCTCTTCCTTCATGACAGTAGTTGTGTTCCACTTGTTGTTTTAAAAATTATAAAATGACAAAGTACTACTGTCAATTTGCCTACTTTTAATGTTTTCTGCTTCATTATGAAAAAGGGATCTACAGAAATATGAGAAGCAGCATTTTGGATCTACTGAACTAATTGCTTAATTACCTAGGTTATTCGTGATGTGTACATGAATTTAGAACTCCTTAAAAATTCGAAGCCCCACAGAAGTCTAAAGCCTAAAAAAAAATCTCAAATTAATTTAAAAGTAGGACATGTAAATCCATGTACTTTAATGGGGATACTGGGATAAATATCTATGTTTATTATAATATATATGTAGCACAATAGTTACAAGAGTTCTCATAGAAAATACAAACAGCTGTACAGTGTTTGTATTCTTCTCATTTATTGTCTTCTGACTCTGGCAAAAACATACAACATACTGAAACCTTTCTCCTGAAATGTGGGGACTGGATTTGAGACAGTCTCTCCCAATCATTTTCTTCTGCACACTTATGATGACGTGTAGTTATTCAACTGATGTTAAGTAGGAGAAGGAGAATGATTTCTGCCCTCAAATAAGTCTTACTAACTCAGTGGTCCATAGATTTAAAACAAAATGACAATATATGTGTCCAGCTTTTGTAATATTGATGGGTTTTCCTTTTTTATCCACAATGCAAATTAGAAAAATAACTTAAAAGTGATATTATTCATTTTCCTAAGAATAAACATATATTTTCAGAAATTTCTTATCTTCTGTAAATGAGTCTTTTAAAGAATTGAAATCAGGAGAATAATTACATTGAACAGACATAAAGTTGAAAGTCAGAGCCCAGAGAGAGCAGGAGAAATATGTCAATAAAAATAAGAGGGAAAAAAACGCCAGAGACAGAAGTGCTGCTCACCAAGCACTTCCCAAAGGTAACATATCAGCTCCAGGAAAATAGCAGCAGAGAATCTCCGTTAAATCTTTCTGAAGATTAGGACCTATAACAAATTAAGCAATAAAAACACAGAGAGCATAGCAGCTATGCGAACTCCATTAAATCAAACAACAGAAATGTCGTGGGCATCGTCTGTTGAATCAGGCAGCTCTGTGTGGGCATTTAGCCTTGTATTGCCACTTCTCTTAGATATTTTCTGATATATTTGACATCTGGATGCACATTTACAGACTTATTTGTTAAGATAATGCTTATATCTTTGTAATTACACTCCAGAATTTTCTTAAAATATTCTTTTGTTTTTTTATGTCAGTAGTATTGATTATTGGTGTTTTCTTGAGCTTTCCGATATCTGACAGGAATGTGACTTGTTCTATTTTTTTCTAGAAACTATATACAAATCTGTAATAATTTTTAGGTTTGTTTTTGTTGTTGTTCTTTATCTCTTATTGAATGGATCCCATTTATGCTTTTAAGGAAATTACATTTAGTGCAATGATAAAAATGAAATTTTAATTGGTAGACTGAAATATTAAAATATTGAGAGGTTTATAGGTAGATTAGATTCCCTTGAAAAACAGAGAATAACAGAAAGAACTAAGAAAATTGGGTCACATAAAAATTTGTTTCAATAGATTTTTATCACTCCTTTCTCAAATCAGTATTTACAAACCTCTGAGATTTAGAACTTTTATCAATGAAATGAGGAAAATCTCTATTCTACAGAGTTGTTCTAAATGCCAAATTAGTTTATTGAAAAATCATGGCAAAGAGTTAGTACAAAATATCTTAGTTACACTCATATTCTTCAAGAGCTCAAAGAGGGTTTGCAGATGGTTTTTAATCTTGTCTTCAAAAATGATGTGTTACATTAAGAAACCATATTTGGGCTCAAAAAGAAATAAGAAAAGGAATAAAGAAGGAAAGAAAGAGAAAGATGAAAACAAAGAAAATAATGTATGGAGGAAGACGGAGAGTATTTTGCTGGATGGAGTGTTGTCTACCTATGATCTCAACTACTCCAGGTCTGAGGCAGGGAGCTCAGAAAATTAAAGCTTTAATGCTTTAATTTATTTATCTAAACTAACAGTAGCAGAGTTGGAATTGTAACCAGCTCAGATTCAATAATGTAAAGCATATTTTAGTTTTCCATTAGCCATAACATTTTAACCATACTACTATCATATGTGACTTGGTTCCATGGACAGATATTAAATTATTGACGTAAGTCCGTTAGGAAATGACTGCACCAATGTTCAGTCAGGATAACAGATACAGTCTTTGGCCAGCGAGAGATACATGTGCAAGCTCCCCACATATTGCAATAGTATTTAAACTGTTGGAAGTATTAAACTGGGGATCAAATTATAGGGTTGAAACCAAGATTATCTTCCAGTACACTGCTGATGCACAATATGCATTTGTTTCTTATTGGTACCTGCAAGTTTTGTAAATCATAGGTAAACATATGTGCATTTATTCTGATGAAAGCCATCTAGGCAAATAAATTAAATCAATAAATGATAGCTCTTTCAGAAAAAAATAATCACCATATTGCAAATATAAAATGTTTTTCTGCCTGTGTAGGAAATACCCTCCAGTGTAAGGCAAAAACCAGTTATTGTTTTTTACTTTATCTTATGAAATGTTTGAGACTCATTTGTTTTATGGATGAATTGAAACAATATCATGCTGCACTTTCTTAAAAACAAACTTAATATGTACTTGGGGAAATAAAAGCTAGCAGAATATTTTTCTGCTGACATGTAATTCTACCAAAGTTAAACCAGTGGAGAATAATAGAGTTGTCAAATTACATTACAATGCAAAAGAAAACTAAAATATAGTGAACATAATAAACTAGTGTTTTTCATGGCACCATAGTTTGACCAACACATACATGTATCTCACACAGAAAATCATGTGTTACCTCTTCAGAACCTATGAGAATATCTCATATTCAGGCAAAATATTGACGAAGCAATGTTTCTTGGATGGAAAACCTTAAACATATTACCTGAACTCAAGCTATCATATGCACCAAAAGACTGAAATTACACCAGATTTCTGTACACACACACACATACACACACACACACACACACACACACACACACATACACACACACACACACACTTGAACAGGTGAAAGAGAAAGAAAGGAAGAGGAAGTGAAATATAAACATCTTAGTGAAACTATAACAGGTACAGTAACACGAAGGAAGGAGTGTGTGCAGAAATACTGAAATAAACATTATGATTGTATATTATTTTATGAATTATTGTTGTGAGCCCGTCATTCCTAATGCACACAAACAAGGCTGACAATTTTAAGGCTGAATCAAAAAAATGAAGCCATTATACACTATTACTCCTAAAAGAAATTAAGCACATAAAAATTGACACTAAATTTGAATTTGCATAAAATAAACACTAGTGATTTACAGTTTTGAAAATTTTGTATGTCATAATTTGTTTCTATAAATTTGCTATTACAATAGTGGGAAGAAAATATAAATACATGTGTAATAACTAAGTATTTTTTCATTAATTAAGTCTATTGATACATTTTAGATACACATAATGATAACATTCATCATAGGGAATGTGTACCTGTGCATCATATATCTTGATTGTCTTTTTTTCCATTCCCCTTCTGGATTAGTCCTTTGTCTTCTCCTTATCCACATAATTTTGTACTATTCTTCAACAAAATTTTTGATTAGTACTAAGAATAAAAAAAGTTATTTTGTAGTTTATTTAAAATTTGGACAAAATACTGATAGACTCTTTTTGGTTTATGAATTTTTAATTTATTATTTAAGAAATGAGAGTCTATATACATTAAGAGAAACATTTTGCCTGAATATTCTAGATATTCTGTGTGAAATTTCAGGGAATTCACGCAGTTCCGTCCGTCCTCCCTTTCTTTTCACACTGCCCTCCTCCATACTTTGCTGCTTCTTATTAAGCAGTTGTTGTATGTGAGGAAAGACATTCTGGTAGTGGATAATGGAGAAAACAGAGGTGTACACCATTTTTATTTGATTTTTCACCGATAAAGTGAAAGCATATCTCTGCTTTTAAATGAAATTAAACAATTTGTGTACATGGAGGGTTTTTTTTCACTTTCATATGGAAATGCTGCACAATCCTTCATGAAAACTTTGCAATTTTCCTTCCCATCTCAACTTATTCACATCACCTATTTTTTTTCCTTTCTTTCTCATTCTCTATCACAAGAATCATGCTACAAATATTTGCAGCATCATTTAGCTCTAGTTCACTCATGTGAAAATTTACACTTTACTTAAATCTAGTAAGATTATTGAGGAAGAAATCTCATCAAGAACATTATCCATTGTACTAAGAATAGAATATGAATAAATTGGGAAGGGTATATATTCCCTGATATCTAAAAAAAAAAGAAATCTGTTTCATTAATATGAAATGCTTGGGTGAAAATTAGCCTACTCCTGTAATTTGGTATTCTGCCCATTAATGTAAGCTCTAGAGGCAGAAATGATTTGCTATATTAAAAATATGGGGAAAAAAGCCCAAGAAGCTTAAATTGTGGTGCAAAAAAACAACAAGTAAACAAAGTATTAGGTGGTTTCCCCTTTAATTTTGCTGATGGTACAATACTTGTATGTTATCCCCATGATGGTTTCTCATGCTATTAGGAACTCTAATTAGCTATTTGGGGATGTATTTGCAAAGAAATTGTTTCTTTAATAAAGAAAAATAAACTAATAACAATGCACATTTTTGATTGACAGAAAGAAAATCCAGACTGTATATTTTAAAAGAAAATTTATCCTTTACTGTTAATAATAAAAAATTATATGTTGACACGAGAAAATGTAAGAGTAAAAATTATTCTTTGCAATCACATTATTTTTACATATGTATTCCTCATTTAAATTTATAGAGTAATCTAGTAAAATTATTTAACCAAGATATTACAGTTAATCACTGTATTCTACTTCCAACCCAGAAAATATAGCTATCTAACTCTACAAACATTCAGGGATTTCACAATTTTTTAGTAATTTTGATATGCCCTATGTAAGTAAAAATTATGGATTTGGGGTTGAAAATACCTTTCACATATAAATTTTATACACAAAGTAGCTTTTTGTTAAATTCTTAGAATATATAAGATGTGAGTACCAAATGCTCACAATGAATATAAACATTATATGCCATAAACATTATCTAAGTAAAATGATAAGAAGAAGAATGAAAATAAGTAAAGCGGATTTGGAGACAGAAAGAAGGAGGGTGGGAAGGAGATGGGTTTAAAAAGAAACAGGCTCAGCCAGAGATTTAGCTCAGTGGTTCCAGGGCCTGCAAGGTCCCAAGTTAAATCCCTGGTAACCACATATGACAATGCTGGGCATGCAGATTCACACCTACCAGCAATCAGTACTACATACCACAATGCTAGGTGTGATGGCTCACATCTGTAATCCCAGAACTCAGGAGGCAGAGGCAGGAAGATTCTGTGGGTTTGAGGTTCACCTAGCCTACATAGTGCAGGGCCAGCCTGAACTCCAAAGCAAGACCCTGTTTAAAAAAGTAAAAATAAAAAAACTAAAAAGAGAAAGAAAGAGGCTGTGTTATGTCCACCTACTATTAATGAGAAAATGTGTAAACTTGATATACTGTAATAAGAAGAAAAAATACACACATAATCTTAAGCAACTTTTTAAAAATTAGGGCATAGTCATACTGCTTTCTATGTATTATCACAGGCCCACCCATTTGCATCCTTACTTTTCTCATGCCTAACACTTGGGCAGAACAGGAAGCAAAAGGCAATAAGTGAAGGAAGCCTGTGGCTGCAACATGTTCAAAGAGTAAGCATCACCATCAAATATGCGTTTGTTCATTCGACATTCATGCATATTTAGTAAACTGGTGATAACAGAAGGTCACATTAGGGTAAAGTCAGAAGACTTATGTGTCACTATGCCCATATTTTTTATGGTCAGGTCTCCAACTAGATATAGTTTTAATGACAATGGCAAATGAATTTTCTAAAGAATATGAAATTATTTTCATGGACTTGTGTGACATTTTCTGCTTACATTTTAGCCATACAGAATATTCCTGTTATACCAGAGTAAGTTTGTATTTATCCATATTTTTTGAGTTCTATTGACTTTCACATTTTCTTCCATTTGCATATTTTTCTTATTTTTCCTATTTTTCTCTCCTCAATGACCATTCTTTAAAAATTTTTAACTTGGCTCTGCTTTTGATACATTCTATTACTTTGGGCAAATATGGAAATTTAATAAATTTTGTTTTGCCATCAGTATCAGAGTTTATCTCTTCTAAATTCTGAATTATGTCAATGCTCCTCTCTTTCAAGGTATTGAAGATACCATTGCATGGTTTTCTACTTCCCATTGTTTCTACTGAGGAGACGATTTAAAATAGGATTTTCCCTTGGACTAAGGTGTTTACCTTATCTATGCATGTTTTAAGGCTTTTCTATTTTTCAATTTCAATGTGCCATTTATATTTTCACTTTGGCATTTATTTGAGTTTCTTTAAATGTGACTACAAATATATTAGTAGTTTTGGGAAATAAGTCAGTGATTCTTCTCTTGTATTTTTTTCTGCCTCCTTCTTCTTTGTCTAACTTTATAAACCTACAGTGAAATATATTAGACTTTCTACTGTCCACCATACCCAGACCCCCAATTGTCTTTTTTTTTTCTTTGTTTCATGCAGGGCATTTCCACCAGATAAAATAAGCAATTTTTTCTATTGCATTTACTTTTAAATTTTCATTTTTAATTTACTCTACTATATGTTTGTTTGTAGAGAATTTTAAAGTTTCTATAGATAATTATTTTAAATGAAAGTATTTCTATTACTACATTTCCCAAATAATATGTATTATGATTATTTTAGTTTCCTTACCTGATGACATTTATGCTGATTTGTCTGTAGCCTTAATTCAGTTTACTGTGCCTTTTTTCTTCATTCTTATTTTAATGTGCTTGACAATTTTTAATTGAAAATATATTGGAAGAAAAATTGTTGATGTAGTAGTATTATCTTCTTACCACAGAGACAGAGTTACTTAAAACTCAACAGATAAAAAATGAACATAAAAATATCTGGATTCCTAACAGTAATTTTTCTTGGGACTATTGATTTTAGTCTTCAATGTTTCTGTAGCATTAGCTGATCATCTCCAAATCAAAAATACTGAGGCCAAAGACATCTTTTTAATTTTTTATACAAATCAAACTTTTTTGATCAGATCATTTTTCTGCATGTGGAGTTTAGTGAGAACTTTCAAGTGTTGCACACCCTTTATTGTGGTGAAATTAAATTTATTAAATCCTTAAAAAATTCTGCAAGGTGAGTATCATGTCTGTATATTACTCATTTCAAAATTTATGAGACTTCTTGATTCCAAACACTACAGAACCTTTTTCATTTCTGTATCCTTAAAATCATGTTGAAGATTAAAGTTTAGTGCTGTGAAGACAGACTCTGATTTTAAAAAATGCCTGGGGTTATGGAAAGATGCTCGTATATCAGTAATATTCATTATCCCTTCAAAGTAAACGTGTAAACTAGAAATGGGGCTTTGCTATGTAGGGACAGTTTCAAAATGCACTGAATGTGGAGAGTTTCATATTTCACAGCATATATCAATGCCAAAAATAATTTAGTGTGATTAAACCTATCTTTAATTATTCATTTTTTCATTACAGATAAGCTTTATTGTAACTGAGAATTTTTATCTTCTTTATTGAGTCTACTATATAAATTCTACATTATATAATAGGCAAATTTGAATGTACATACAAGCAAAATTAATATTGCTGTATGATGGCTGTTTACTAAAATAAGTAAGAAGCCTCTTTGCTTTTGACAACTTTAATCTACTTATTGATAAAAATAACATCATTTCGTACTTTTCTCCTTTGTATCCCAGTTAGATTGGATTTTATTTAACTATTAGCAGAAAAATACCTAAGAGCTGTTCTGTACATAGCAACATAGTTTATCTAAGTGGTGGAAAAATACATGGATACCATAGTGTATAAGGCTTTCTATATTTCCCCTTACTATTTAAAATTTAATTCTTATATTTATTATATATAATATATTTATATAATATATATATATATATATTGCATGTGGAGTTTAGTTTAATTTATATATATATATATATTTATCATGTATTATATTATATTATATTTTAGACTATGTAGTTTTGCAGGAAAAAATAGAGGAATAATCTTTCTATTGCTGCAAATAAATGTGGATGTTTTGTGTTTTAATTTCTAAATTTTATGTATATATGGGGGTGGTAGGGTGGGTAAGGCTATGGGAAAAAGTGAGAATTAAATTGTGTCTTATCCTGGTACAAATCCCCATTGTGGAGTGCAATCATGATGTGCATATGTAATGTACCAGTAAAGATTTCAATTAAAAAAAGATATATTTTTCCATTCATGTCTTTCTTCTCATATGTTCAGAATCAAAGTTGAGAATTTTTATACTGGAAATTATAATACAGAAGTGGGGACACGGATAATTATGATCAGAAAGATAAATCTAATTAAACATTTCTAACTGAATCAGAAAATTTCCCTAGAACACCAGTAATAAGATTCTTAAGAATATAGATTTGTAATATAACTAATAAATATTTATTGAAAATATATTTTGCCAAATCAATGTATTAGTTTCAAGTAATATAGCAATTTTATGTATCATTCTTTTGAAAAAGTACAACATTATAGAGAATTGACATGAAAAGTCAATAGGGAAATATAATGAGTGAATTCAAATGTTAGAAAGGTTCACAATCTAATAAAACATACCAGACTTAAATAGCCCACATGCAAAATTTTGAAAATTGTGTTATTTTTGACAAAATTGAAGATGCCAAAATCAACTCATGAGTATTTATAAAATACACACTTTATAAGAAAATTCTATTTTAAATATGTATATTTGGTGCAAGAAATAGAACATAAAAATTTTAAGCACTAATGCTTTCAAAAGAAAGTGTTGCTAACATGCAAAAGAATCATTTAGTTTGGGTTTGTAATCAATCTAATCAATTGCAGAGTAAGTGAATGCCAAAGTAGAAAAGAAAATTTCATGACTACGGTAAATTTAATGGCTGATGAGACTATGGAGGCTGAGATCTAAACACAAACTGAATATGGAAATAGGACCTGCTTTTGTAAGTCTGAGAAAAACTAACTGAAATGCAAAGTAGAAAGACAGTAGCATAGCCACACATCAAAAGAAAAATGCATGTTCTATACATGGAAATAGAATACTGAAATGTCATTATACATTTAGGCATCCATATGTTATATGTGACTCCATATCACCTGGAATTTCTGCTTTACTCTCCCATGTTCTATTGCAAGAATGACAGTAAATTCTTGCTAAAATACAAAAACAAAGATGAAGATTATATCACTTCATATACTACAGAGAAACAATCATTTACGTTCTTTCTCCATGTGCACATATGAATGTGTATACTGTATTTTCAGAACTAAATCAATGCTAGTGATTCTAATCCCATCTTCAATTAAAGTCAACTAGATCATTAATGAAAGTTATTGTTAGTTAATTGCCTTCATTCAAAATTTTGATGTGGGATATTCCCTTCAACTTTAAGAAATAAGTATAAAACCTCACTTTGTGTTTTCTAGATATTTTTCTGGGTATTGTTAAAAAAATTGTAAAAGCTGAATGTTGGGTATACATCCCTGATTCATTCACTAATATCTTAATTACTATTCAAGACATCAGATCAGCTTAAAGCTATGTCAGATTTTGAAACACCATAGACCTTCTTCTTATCTACTCTGTGGGAAGCTATTATAGATTCCTCCTGGTGGAAACAATTCCTGATTATATTCATAGTGATCCTCTTGACCTTACTGATCAGTCCATGTATTCTTAACTGTCTTTTTTCCTTTGTCTCCTCCAGACTCAAGGCAGTGCACCTACCTAAGATAATGACAAATGGAGTTTATCAAAGGCCTTTAGACAGACCCTCTGTAGAGTGACCCCGACTGCCAATTGCAATTATGACCCTCTCCAGCTTGAAAAAGTCAAGTCAGTCTTTTCCCATTGCCCCTCACAGTAGTTCAGGGTACCTCTTCAGAGGGGGGAATATTATAAGTAGAAAAATTAGTTAGACATATGGAAGGCAGATAGGTAGGGCAAACCATTGAAAAACTCACAAGAAGGAGACTCTTGCCAAAGGTCAATTCCATCAGCAAAACTCTCAGATAACAGTAACTAATAGGCCTCATTCTCTCCCAGGATGCAGGGTCAAGATCCAGATCCACCCCCTCCCCAGGAATGCAGTCATTGCAAATTCCCCAGAGTAAAGGGCCAGGAACTCAGCCTATGTGGAGAAGTCTCCTGATCAAAAAGACCCTGTATGACTTGATTTCCCATTGGATCCCATTTAATTAAGATTGTGTAAACAACTATACTTGTAATTCCATTGGTTAACTATGTTTTTCCCATGTCTTTTAAATCATATTGGAAGCCCCCACTTTACCCATTGGCTAACTGTAATTTGTCCACCTTCTTAAAACTTATTGGAAGCCCTTACTTTGAGCCTACCTTATCTTATGATTTTGTCCTATGAATTCTCCCTGAAAAAAGTGACTCTGGATTACTAATCTTTCTGGGTCCCCCTTTCTGCCTCTCTTACACAGAAACTTTCTTTTTCAATAAAATTTTCCTACTCAACTAAATGAATAAATAAATCATAGCAAAGTTAACACATTACTGAAATATTATTTCATAAATTGCTGCTTTCTCACTTTATATGTTCAAGCTTCATGTTTTTTTCAGCATCTTGTATTTTATTTTTGTGTTCCTTTTTTCTATTAGAATTTAAAAATAAAAGGTCACTGCATTACTTAGCATTCCCTTTGGGGACAGATTCAATATGATTGCATGATTATATGAGGAATTTTCAGATAAGCTTATAGGATCAAAAATGGGATAACTGCAGTGGCTGTCTGTCAGTTGACATATAGAAGAATTCAAAACAGCCATCTGAGCCTCAAAGAGATGGAAGATTCAGTTTCAGTAGAAGGTTGAAGCCTGGAAATTCACTGTGAAGTCGCTGGTAAGAGATTTCCTGAGAAGCATGCAGAGTCTACGCAGGAAGGCTAAAAGAATAGAACACAAACATCTAAAACAAAGTCAGAGTGGCTGTACACTTCTTCCCCTTGTTATTCTGCAAAAGCCACAAGACTTTTGGTTGGTCCCACACTCATCTGGAGTGGCACTATTGTACTGGCCTATGTGTCAAGTATCCAAGGACAGACCCAGCATTTACTATCTGCTAGGTGGCTCTTACTGAAGTTGATATGTCATAATAGACACGCATAGTCTCCAAAAGACTCAAGACTTTAGAAATGTGATTAGATCATGGTGGATTTACAATGAGCAGTGCATTAATCCTTCAATGAGTTCAAAGGTTAATACACTGTTAGGAGGTGAATCACTGAGGATGTGACGGAGGAAGACGTATTCTTATCTGGAGCGCTCTCTCTCTCTCTCTGTCTCTCTCCCTCTATCTGCCCCTCTCTTATCCCTTTCTGTCTGTCTCTCTTACTCCTCATCCTTTAGTCTTATTTCTTGCTGTAAGGAATCAACTGTGTTCCTTCACCGTGCCCTTCCATACTTCCATTTCTGCTCTAGAGACTACTCACCATGAACTGAGCACCTGGAACCAAGAGCTAAACCAAAGCAAATCTTTCCTCTCATAAATTGCAGTTTTTATGTATTTTTGGTACAGTGTCAGGGAAATGATGACAGAGAGAGAGAGAAAATGCCAAAAAGAAAGAAAGAAGAAAGGAAAGAAAGAAAGGAGTTAGCAGAGAAGTGAGGGTGGGTGTTACTGAAAATATAACTGAATATGTGTTCAGAAGTATTTGGAACTGTTTCATGTGAGGAATCTTGAAAGGTTTGGGAATACCAGTCAAGAAGGGTTTAAAAGGGCCGGGGAGTTAGCTCAGTGGTTCCGGGGCCTGTCTTGCAGGCGCAAGGGCCTGGGTTCGATTCCCCAGTGGCCACATAACAATACTGGGTGTGGAGACCCACACCCAGCAGCAACCAGTACCACATACCACAGTGCCAGGCGTGGTGGCTCACGCCTGTAATCCCAGCACTCGGGAGGCAGAGGCAGGATTGTGATGTGAGTTTGAGGCTGAGCTCAGGGCCAGCCTGAACCACAAAAGTGAGACCTTGTCTCAAAAAACCTAAAAAAAAAAAAAAAAAAGAAGGGTTTAAAAAAAAGGAAACAAATTTTATGTATATGGGGGGGTGGTAGGGTGGGTAGAGCTATGGGAAAAAATGAGAATTAAGTTGTGTCTTATACTGGTACAAGTCCCTACTATGGAGTGCAATCATGATGTGTATATGTAATATACCAATAACAATTTCAATAAAAAAATTTTAAAAAGAAGGGTTTAAGTGATGTAAGCATATATTTATGGGAGATTCTAACTGAAGCTCAGAAAGTTAGAATTATGATGGGAAGCAGATAATAAAGGTCAGTCTCATGAGGTTTCAGATGGAAAAGGGAACTATACTGGAAACTAAGTAATAGACCATATGCATCTCATCCTGGAAATGAATTGTCTTTCAAATGTCTTAAGACTCTGTATGAGTTAAAGTTAAAAAATGACAGACAAGGGCCGGGGATTTAGCTCAATGCTTCCAGCGCCTGTCTTGGAAGTGCTAGGACCCGGGTTCGATCCCCGGTAACCACATACCTATACTGGGTGTGGAGACTCATGCCCAGCAGCAACCAGTAGCACATACCACAGTGCCAGGTGTGGTGGCTCACGCCTGTAATCCCAGCACTCGGGAGGCAGAGGCAGGAGGATTGCTGTGATGAGTTTGAGGCTGAGCTCAGGGCCAGCCCGAACTACAAAGCGAGACCCTGTCTCAAAAAAACCTAAACAAAACAAAACAACAACAACAAAAAAAAAAACGACAGACAAATATGTCAGAGGATGTATCAAGATAGACTCCTTCAGGGCTTATGTCATGGGTAAGGCTGGCTTTTGAAGCCAAATTTAAGATGGTTTGGGCATTAGGAGGAGATCTAAAAGGTGTAGAATAAATAGAACATGGCCAAAAAAACAGTATCTGTAATGTTAGAACTAAGGGAGAATGTGATTGCTCAGAGTAACTGGAATAAGAGTTGTGGTTGCCATTCAGAAGAAGCCATATATTTTTCACTGCAAAAAAATAGAAATGATGCTTTGAGGGAATTTCAAGAATTGGACACACCACATGAGTGCACAGGCTTAAGGGTACTAGAAGTGTAAGCTCTTTTTGAAAGGTTTTGCTTTCATAAAAGAGCTTCAGGTTGCCTTGCACATTGAGGAACCAGTAGAAAATTATATCTACAAGTTTGTTTATCCTGGCACAACAAAAATTGCTATTATGGCCCTGATCCAAGTATGGCAGGCTATTGCTAGGGATGATAGCAGGTTTCTGTCATCACTCATGGAAGGCTGGCTATTTTAGGTGTTCAAAATGCTAGAGTTATGGGGTCACAAAGGCCAGGCAAAAATCTACATGATGGGTTCGTGCATCCTACAAGAAGTCCTTGAGAAAGCCATAGTTGAAACTGAACGAAAGCCAAACCTGTGATGAAGACTATAGGAAGCTAGAAATGTCGCAAGCAAAGAACATCTGTTAAGAAAACTCATGGTCAGTAAGCAAAGCTGGCTCGAGAGAAGGGCCTTTGGGGCTACAAGTGCAGTTATAGAAGCTGGGTTGCACGCATCCTCTGGAACAGACATCTCACCACAATATGAGCCATAAGGCATAATCATTGTCCTAATTTCTTTTTTCTTACTTTGGTTCAATTACTCTCTATCTCTGTCTTTTTCCTTTGGGGTATGAGAATGTTTATCCTGTTAAAAATTTATATTTGAAAGTATGTAACATTTTTTAAATAGAGGGTCACATATAAGAATTTGTCTTGAGTCTCGAAGGAGACTGGACATGTGCTTCTAAGCAGTGCTAGAACTTTTAATATACTGTTGACTCTTAGAGTTGAACTAGATACATGTTGCATAATGAGATGAATTTCTACCTTTATGGGGTCAGGGATAGAATGTAATGGTTTTAATCTAAAACACTCCCTCAAAACTCTTATTTGTTGAGAATTGAGTTTTGGAAAGGGGATTAAGTGATAAGGACACTGTGCTCCTCAGTGGATTGGACTGTTAAAAGTGTGCCCTGGTTGAAGGAAGTAGGTTGCTAAGAATATGATTTAAAATGTATATTCTCTTTTAAATTTTTTATAGGTACATGTTTGCCATTCATGAAGATGATACTGATCATAGGGAATTTGTACTTGTATATAATGTGTCTTATTTTTTCCATTTGCTTTCCTTTCTTTCAACTCTTCTTCTCCACTTCATTTATAAAGCTTTTTTTCACTTTTTCCTTTCCATTATTTCTTTAAATTCCTTTTTTTTCTTTCATTCTTTTTCTCTCCCTCTTCCTATTCAGTTTCCCATTTGAACATACTCTTCTTACTTCTCAAAATCTAGCCTATATTTTTGCACATTATTTTTTTTATTTTCTCACAGAAGAGAAACAATTTAAAAATTAAATTTCTGGGGATAATTTATTTCACTTAACATTATAGTCTTGAGTTGCTTCCATTTATTTACAAATAATTCGAACTGATCCTTCTTTATTTAAAAGTACTACTCTATTGCATATACATCTGACATTTTCTTTATTTATTCTTGTACTGATGGGCCTATCGGCTGTTTCCAATACTGAATTACTATAAATTGGTTTTTTTTCTTAAATATGGACATATTTGTCATAAATATGGACAAATATTTCATAAATATGGACATATGTATCACTGTGGTATGATCCTGTTAATTTTTGGGGGAAGATACATAGAGGGAACACTGCTTGGTCAAAAGGAACCTCTAATTTTAGTTTTGTGAGGAATCTCCATACTCATTTCCATAATGCTTTTACAAATACACTTCCACCAATAACAGAAAAGTGTTCTTTTTTCCCCCCTCAGCCTTGCCAGCATGTGTTACAGATTCCTTTGGTGGAGTGAGATGTTCTGTTTTAATTTTCATTTGTTCCATAATCAATGGTGTTCAACAGTGTTTTGTATATTTGTTTGCTATTTGTACTTCTTATTCTGAGAAGTTTCTATTTATTTCAGATGTCTACTTT
The DNA here is from genome assembly GCA_004026965.1 of Petromus typicus. NCBI lineage: Eukaryota > Metazoa > Chordata > Mammalia > Rodentia > Petromuridae > Petromus > Petromus typicus. The sequence goes on from PVIR01003628.1 coordinate 76,988, forward strand.
TCTTTCTTTCTCTCTCTCTCTCTTTTCTTTTTCTTTCTTTTTTTTTTTTAATATCAGGGATCAAAGTTGGACCTTTGTGCTTCCAAGTTAGGCACAATACCATTTGAGCTAAATTCCAGGCTATTAGATCCCTACTTTGGGATAGTCTTTAAATATAGAGAGTCTTTTTAAAGTTCTTTATATACTCTAGTTTCTTTTCTTTTGAAGAGTAGCTGATAATTTTTTAAATTCGCATTTATCAGTACCTTTTAGGTGTACATTATGCTGAGCTTCACAATTGACAGTTTATACCTGTACAGGATACATCTCCAATCTTATTTTTCCCATTCCTTTGTCTTCCCTTCACCCGTCTCACCCCCTGTGACCAAACAATTGAATGGAAAAATTATGTTACCTTGGCTAGAGTAATACAATCATTATGATCAATAGCCTCAAACAGCCTTGATTATGGAATATGGCAGTCACTCTTCTGACATCTCTTATCTCATGAACTAGGTTCATGGCAACATAGCGAAATTAAGGACCAACCAGAAATATATTTACCATATATAAGGCCTTCAGTATAGTAGTGTCACCCTCTAGGGAGAAGACTTAAAAGTAGTTAGGGGTGAGAGGTGAAAGGAGAAGAGAGGTTAGAAATAGAGATAGAGTACCCGGAAGGATCACATGGACCTGAGGAAACTGGAAGAAAAAATAAGCAGAAGGAACGAATAAAAAAGAACAGACTAATAGCAGTGGAACAACTAGAAACCGTATTCCTCATCCTATAAGAATGAGAACAACTCAGGGTCGGGGATTTGTCTCAGTGGTTCAGGTGCTTGTCTTGCAAGTGCAAGGGCCCGGTCTCGATCCTGGTTAACCATATACAATAGTGGGTGTAGAAACTCACACCCAGCAGTAATCAGTACCACATACCACAATGCCGGGCATGGTGGCTCACACCTGTAATCCCAGCACTTGGGAGGCAGAGGCAGGAGGATTGCTGTGATGTGAGTTTGAGGCTGAGCTCAGGGCTAGCCAGAACTATAAAGTGAGACCTTGTCAAAAAAAAAAAAAAAAAAAAAAAAAAAAAAAAAAAAAAAAAAAAAAAAAAAAAAAAAAAAAAAAAAAAAAAAAAAGAATAAGAACAATTAAGAGAAAAAGAAAAACAAATAAAAGAATAAAGAGAAAAAGCAAGACAATACCAGAAATAAGACAGAAGAAAAATTAAAAAAAAACACACAACAACAACAACAAAACAACAGGAAAAGGGAAAAGCAAAAAAGAAAGAAAGAGGAAATAAAGATAAAAGAAAAACAAGGAAGTCCTCTTGAGGGCTTGTCTCTGTCTCACTGGTCGACAACCAGGCAGCACCTTGCAAATCCACATCAGATCACTCGGTTGAGCTCACTGCAGTCCCTGGAGATTCAAGCTGGTTTCTGGCTGCAAGATGGGAACTGTGCTTCCAAATCTCCTTCAAGTCTGATCTCTGTGCAGTGGTGCTGCAGGTTTGAGCCTCCATTCTCCACAGTAAGTCTGGCTTCCAACAGAAGGGGCTGATCCACCAATTCATTAACTCCTGTCATCCACTGGGTTCTCACACAGTGTCTGATTATCGCTCTCCTTGGGCTTCAATTTGGTGAGTCCTGAGGTTGAGATGCTGGCCTTTCCTCGATTAGCAGTCTTCCCTGCTAATGTCTCTTGCCCATGTCTCTTCTCTGTGATCTGCCCACACGGCTCTCTCAGCTGCTGTGTTGCCTTTGTGTGTGTGTTAGCTCTACCAGCAAGGAGAGGAGGTACCTCTCCTTCTGCCAGCCCAGCCCCTGTGCCATTATATCTGGTCACAGAGTACAGTGGCTGTCTCCGGCTCTTTTTAGTCAAGGCCTTGGGAGCTGAATTTGGCTTGACCTGTTCTCTAGTTTACAGCATAAATTCCCTTGATCTGTTGACCTGAAGCCAGCTCTCTCTACTCTGGCAGCACATCTCTTCCCTTCTTTCTATCAGGGCATCACAGCAGCCTGAGAGAGAGAAAGGAGAGGAAGAAGGATAGAGAGGGCTTTAGGGTGGCAACTCTTCCCAAATGGTAGGAGTGACCCAGCTTCCATTCACTTTGGGAGAAATGGGTTTCTACTTTTGACTTAAGTTCCCTCAGTCTGCTGACCAGCTGTCAGCAATCCCTGTCTACCTTTAATGGGAAGCCTTTCTGTTCCCTCCTTCTGGGCCACCAAGAGGCCTAGCAGGTTTGCAGCACCTTGGGGCCTTGGGGATGCAGGTTATGCTTCTTCTCAAAGTAGTGATGCAACCTGGTTTTCAACTGCAGAAACTTTCTTGAACCAGTTTTCTTTTCCTCCAGAATGGGTCTTCTGGGGAATGTCATCCAGTGTGTTTTACCACTGCCGCTGGTTGTACAGGTCTCTCCCATCACAGGTCCAGGACTCTGTTTCTCAGTGAGAAGCCGAATTGTTTTCTCAGATCTCGAATCCCCACTGGTGTAGAATGTCTTTATCCTACGTGTTTAATCTTATTCTATAACAATGATTTTCTTGTCCCCTTCTGTCCATTCCATTGATGTTCTCATGTACTCTCTGCACTACTTTTTTTTTTTTTTTTTTTTTGAGGGGGGCTCAGTTTGGCAATTTCCAAGTTTCAGACACCTTACACTGGATGAACTGTGCTGGTAAAACTGTTCCATTGTATTGTCCTCTATATAGCTGATAATTTTTCTTTCCATTCTGTGAATTATCTCTGTACTTTGTTGGTGATTTCAGTCATTGTGCAAAAGTTTTTTGTTTGTGTGTTTTGGTTTTTTAAAACAGTGTCTCGCTTTGTAGTTCACACTGGTCCTGAACTCATCTTTGAACTCACAGCAATCCTCCTAGCTCTGCTTTTTGAGTCCTGGGATATAAAAGGCCACTTTGCTCATAACTTGTATTAAAAAGCCTGACTTTCTTCCAGTGAAGGTATTTGACTACTTTGTGAAGATGAGGTAACTGAGTGCAATTTACATTTTTCCTAGATTATAGAAGAGTACGGTATCATCTAATTCATCTCTTGTTTAAAGGACTCCACTTTAAGTTCTGAGCCAAGAAAAATCATTTCAACTTGTGTAAAATCACAAATATTCTTATTATCATGCTACTGTTATCAAGATCATATGATTAATAATATTACATCAACCTAGGGCTATTACTAGTAGTGTTAACATTCATCAATATTATTTTAGGAAGTAAATTATTTTTTATAAAATACTATTGAATAAAAATATGTAGCAACCTCAATTTTAACAATTTTTTAAATTTAATTTTTATTTCTGGAGTATATTTTAAACAAGCGCTAGCAAAATTGTTTTTGAAAAGGCAAATTAGATGTCTTACCTTCTTTTCTTTCTTTCTCTCCTTTTCTTTTTTTTTTGTGAAAGTGGTGACTGAATTTTTCTGGTATTTTTATATAATTCTGCTCAAATTTTTAAGAATAATTTTAAATGAATCATAGAATGTCTAAGGTTGGCCTCAGAGCTGTTTAAAAATCCATACTTTTTAGATCAATTCAAATGAAATGAATTAGGACTTTTTTTTTTCTCTAAACTTTATATTAATTTAGAAATGACAGAGCTGATTTAAATAACCAGCTTTATTTCTGATTTAGGAATATGAATAGGAAAAAAAATACTGCGCTGTATCTTAAACTTTGGTGGCATGCTCAAGATCTTTCTCTGTGTACTGTTTTCCATCAACATCTATATTCTCTTGAACTGAGACCAAGATTAGGGGAAGTGGACTAATTAAGCCTGTAGAAGAAATTTCAAGGCAGTTAAATATTGAGGCATTGGCATGGCTATTGTTGGGGTCTTTTACCCAAATCTATGTTGAACAGCAAGAGCGAGGAGCACAACAGAATGATTTAAAATGTTTTGAGTTTGGCCATAAAGGAAGCTCCACTAAAGCCATGGACTGCAAATAATAAAGAACTTGATTGCTGAGACTGAACAGGAAAATAGAAAAGTTGGCCTGAGGACATCACAGGAAGCAGCAGGACTCTACCTTTTGCAGTTTCTTTTTTTTTTATCTTTTTTTATCTTTATTGGTACATTAAATATACACTCCACAATGGGGATTTGTACCAGTATAAGACACAACTTAATTCTCATTTTTTCCCATAGCCCTACCCACCCTACCACCCCCCCATATACATAAAATTTGTTTCCTTACTTTTTTGTTACCTTTTGCAGTTTCAGAGTTGTAAAGGTAAAAGATTTTACTTTAAGGATGAAGCCCCAGAACACTGGGTTCTAGAATGGCAGAAGCTTAGGGAAGTTGTTTCAAAATGGCAGTTTAGGGAAGTTGTTCCTCAACATTTGGGTCAAAAGCACTGGATATTTACACCTGAGAGATAAGGAAGAGTAGCTTCTGATTCAACTGGAAGTAAACATCAGCAGTGAAGGTTTTAGGTGAAGAATGCAAGCATTGTGGTAATTGAAAGCTTCCACCCACCACAGAAGGCCTGGGAGGCCAGGCAGTGGGCCCCTGAGAGGGCAGTGTGTGAAGCCGAAGGTGCAGTGGAGAAGCCAAGAGTATAGGTTGTCTGAGAAAAGCGGCAAGGAGGGAGCAGGACCAGACCAAGAGCGAAGCCTTGAGAGCTACAGCTACCATAAGAGACATCGAGGTGGAATCAATGAGTCCCTTTGGAGTTCATAACTCTCCACAGATTGCTGCAGATGCTGGAAGTAGCACTATATTATCGAACGTTTTTCTACTGATTTTGATCTTGTATCTTTCTATTCTAACTTTTGGAATGGTAATGTCTTTCTTAAGACATTGAATATTGGAACTGTTTGATTTTCTTTTCATTTGTATAGGGGCTTGCAACTAAGAATTTGCTTTAAATCTGAGAGAAAATTTTGGACATAGACTTTTCAGTAATACTCGATCTATTAGGATTTGGACAATGCTTAGAAATACACTAAATTATTTTTTTCTTTGCATAAAGGGATATGGATGAATTTTGGAGAAGTCAGGGACAAAATTTAATGATTTATAGTTAGGTGTCCCCCAAAGCCTCATTCAGATGAGGCAGGACTTTCTTTTTCACAAGTACTTCAATCTGGAATGTGTGATACTGTTTAAGTGTTTATGGTTACCAAATCACAACATGTGAGCATTAGTTTGGCACACCTTTATCCCTGTAGACTGTAGAGAAATGCTCTTAGATTTTTTTTTTATTATCTTTCCTGCCTTGTGCACAGTTATTTGCCATCCTTGCCTAGCAGCTAGCAGATTATGAATTGAAACCTCTCTCAACTATAATTTGAATAAATCTCTTCTCCTTTTAACTTTAGATGTTGGGTATTTTTTTTTCTCAGCAATGAAAGAATAGTAACTAATAAAACTTTTATATGTACAAGTGAAGAAATACAAACATTTGTATTATCCTTTACAATATTCTCTCAATCAAAAATATGAGATCTTCTGTGCTGGCATTTTTAGATTCTAATTATAAAATGCAAGTAGGAAATTTTAGCTGCTCTATAAAGCATGTTGTTGAGAAAACAATGTTCACTCATGTGTGTGTGTGTGTGTGTGTGTGTGTGTGTGTTTGTGTGTGTGTGTGTGTGTGTATGTGTGTTTTTAAATCACACTTCAACCAAAAGTAAGATTCAGCAAATCTGACTTGCATTAAACTCTTGGTTTAAACTTAATGATATTACTTGTATTGTTGATTTGGCTGTTTTCTTTAAATTATTACAAGAATTAAAGAAGGTTGACTTCTTGGAATATTTTAGCAAGCTTGGACCTTGCTTCTAGTTTATTTATCTCTTCCTTTTTTAATTAGTTGAAGTGACAAAGACCACCTAGTATCATGGATATTGCTTATTGCTAAAGTACTACTCTAAAGATCGCTTTGTGAAATAGAGAAACTAAAAATATGATGAATGGCCCAGCATCAAACCAAATTATACCTTTTTATCATTAAAATTATTGGTACAGTTTTCAGTATACATTATGATCACATTCATCTTTGAAAATTTGTACCTGGACAAGACATATCTTGGCTCTCATTTTCCCCCCATTCCCTTTTCTTCTCTTCCATCTTAATAATTTTCTGGAACAAAGGTATTATAATAACTTTTAATAGATTTAAAAACACATTATTTTCTTTTCATGCAAAATTTTCTTCCCAAAGAATTTGATCAGTGTTATATTCATTATTCTAAAAATTATAAAGATGACACCCAAAGAGTATTTAAAAATAAAGGAAACAAATTTATGTCATGGGAGTATTTGATTACTCTAATAATCCTAGCTCAGTTCCCACTTTGTAGCTAATGTATTGTATCCTTGAATTTACTTATTTACAGCCTTCTAGCGGTTGTATCAAATGACTGACCTCTTTTCAGATCCTTAAAAAGCCAGCTGTTGGAGACTACTGTTTTGTTTTGCCCCTACACACATGCACTTCGTTTTGGTTCCCTCTTCCTTATTCTCATTCAGCCTTCAGGTGGGCTGCCAGCTCATTTGTTCAGGGACAAAAGTGCCAAACCTAAATAATGCTTAAGACCCTGTCTTCACATCAATAACATTTTTAATGCCCCTAGTAAAACACTTATCTCTTGAGCTTCTCAGTCCTCTCTCTTAAATTCCATATGGAATAGTAACTTTTCATCCAGCAAGAGTAATCTACTTTGGAAGAATGCTGTGAATCTCAGATAGATCTATTAGGCTATTCTCTCCTCTCTATCTTTCCAGTGGGATGAGCACCATGTAGTATAATAAAATCATAATAAAAATTCCATAGTTAGAACATACATATAGTTTTTTTATTTTTTTGTTCATTTTTGTATATAATGTTAGGTTAAGATTCAACTTCACTCTTAGGATGGGAGTATTCATTATTTGTAGCACCTTTTGCTGAAAGTCTTTCCCATTAAATTACTTCATAATCATGTCAAAATTCATTTGATCTTATATGGCAGTGCTTTGGGCTCTATTCAATTGGTCTATGTGTCTGTCTTTGTGTCCGTACTGCTCTTTTGTTTATGGTAGCTTTGTAATAGCTAAATCTTGGAAACATCCTACAGTCCATCAATTGGTGAATAGATAAATGAGGTGATTTTTCCATAATGGAGTACTATGCAGGCACAAATAAAAATAAACTTAAGACATTTATAGCTAAATGGATGCACGTAAAGCCATACTCATAAGTTAAATAAAGAGAACACAGATGTTTACTAACTTTTGAGATCAGAAAGTATGAGACAATCATTCATTTCTGTTTTGGCTACTTTGAAGCTCAATCAGATGACATAAAGTTCTAGTTTTTCATAATGTTGGTAGAGTTTGCATTGAAATCTCTGCACATCACTTTGTGCTGCAATGGCATATTAATATCCAGTCATGCATGTGGTTTCATTATGCTTCAGTTGCTTTCATTAATTTCCTGGAAATTTTGTTTTACATTTATTATAATTTCCTAAGGCATTATTTTTATGATGCTATTGCAAATTGAATTATTTTGACATTACTCATCGTTAGTGTAGATAAATTTAAAAAAATATTTTGACTTATTTCTGCTGGTTTGATAACCTCATTTATTGGCTATAGAATTTTGTGGTCTCCTTAGGGTTTCCTATTACATATAATACAAGATAGAAAAAATTTCCTGGTAAGTATCCAGTTTAGATATCTCTTAGTACATTTTTTGCATAATCATCATTGGTAGAACGTTAAGAACTCTAAAGCTCGTATTCTCAGTCAATTCTTTTTTTTTTTTTTTTTTTTTTTGTATTTTTGAGACAGGGTCTCGCTTTGTGGTTCAGGCTGGCCCTGAGCTCAGCCTCAAACTCACATCACAGCAATCCTCCTGCCTCTGCCTCCCGAGTGCTAGGATTACAGGCGTGAGCCACCACACCCGGCACTGTGGCATGTGGTACTGGTTGCTGCTGGGCGTGAGTCTCCACATCCAGTATGGTATGTGGTTACCGGGGATCGAACCCGGGTCCTTGCGCTTGAAGACAGGCGCCGGAACCACTGAGCTAACTCCCCAGCCCAGTCAGTTCTTGATCTTAGTAGAAAACCTTTTATTATTAATATAATACTATGTGATATATATATATATATATATGTATATATTTATATATTATATTATATATATAATGTTTAAATCAATTTATATATCAGCCTATTCAAATGAATCATTTTTATGGCAAGAAGATTCAAAATCTTTATTCCTTGCTCTCTAAAGTTTGTCGTGCATTATTTCTACATATTATCCCCATGCATTTCTTTCTAGACATTCATTATATCTTTCTTTAGTTCTTTTAACACGTGTAAGAGAGTTGTTTTTCAGTCTTTGTCTAGCAGGGCTTCTATTATGTGTTAGACACATAATGAAATGTTTTATGATTCTATAGAATATGGCCAATTTTAGTGTCTCTGGCCAATGATTAGCCTCAGATATAAGTTCTTTGTTAATCCTTCCATCAGTCTTCAAGGTCACATTCAGTTGAATGTGATTCAGTTACTTGATTCAGTTACTTCTAATTGCCTAATTTTTAATATTTGTCTCCAAAGCACAGAAAATAATAGAGGGGAAGTTTTGGTAGCCTTTAACTCCTCTGGAAATCATTTTACCTAGAGATGGAAGATCTGGAAATGGTAGAGCAAGCTGATGAAGAAATAGTGCCTTTCTTCCTTTTTTCACATTTGTGACCAGTAGCCCAATTTGGAGCACAAGTGCCTGCCATTTGGAAGACAAGAATCTTTTTACCTACTCTTTCTCCAGAGTTATGTACTACACACAAGAAAACATACACAGTTCCCTGCCATGAGTCTAGAGAATGATTGCAACTACTGTGCTAAGAGCTGCATGTCTCTGAATTGACTCACAATTTCCTACCCAAATATCATCCGGAAGCTGCATCTGTTTGATATAATTTGGAATTCCAAAGTAATTAGGACAATCAGAGAAACAGTAATCCAAGCTCTGAACCACATTCTTGTTTTTTTCCTACGATACTCAGAAACCTCGCTAAAGCTATTTTTTTCTTTCTTTAAATCTTACATTTTCTCAAAAACTTGAACTCAGAACTTGTCATTATGCATTAATGTTTTGCAAGAATATATTTTTAATCTTGTTAACTGTGATTTATCCCTCAACAGCCTCATCTATTTAGCTACTAAAGAAGTGTTAAATAGATACTCTTGGTTGTTTGTTTCTATGTTTACCAACTCATTATATATTCAACTCAGTCAAGAAAATTTAAACTCCACAGGCCATCTTAGATTTATACCCCTTTTCAGTTCAGGTAACAAAACTTTCCAACCCTATTTCCATGTGGAATGTCAGCTCCATTTCCTTTCATGAGAATGTCCCACTTGACATCAGTGCCACTTTGGCTCTATTCTGCCCAGCACGGTATGCAGCAGCATTTTTGGATTCTATCCCAAGATACTAGTAGCCCTCTCCCCTCACATTGTGGTAACCAAATATGTCTCCAACTTTTGAAAAATCTGTTAAGAATGACTTCTTTAATCATAAATAATTACCATAAAATTCATATTTATGAAATATCAATTAGATTCCTTTTATCTTAAAGTTTGCTTATTCTTTTAAATGTCATATGTTCGTGGCATTTTCTTTTGTACTATAAATATTTATTCTGGTATCCTCATATAATTTTATTCATTTTACCTAAGGTGAAATTCAAGAAGAAAGGTTGAATTGAGAATGTTATGCTTGA